>CANDYM010000074.1:0-80794 GCA_947397865.1 Polietes domitor
TGCATTAGTTCATTTTCCACAAAAACCAAAATATTACAAATAACAAAACATAAATCATACATATCATCCAGATATCGTTCCGAATATATAAAGACATATCGGAACAAAGTGCAAGTATTCAATTCAATTATTGTTTGGTAAATTGCAACCAAATGTTGATGAACTTCGAGCGTATAGTTTTCGACTCAAGCACACGCCCAAGTGTTCCAGAAACTGTTAATGTTGAACAAACTATTTTTTATAAACAATTAAAGGAACAGCAACTGTCAAAAGTATTCTTGAACATACAAATCATTCTGTTTTAAAATATAAATACCTGCATACGTTCTATTGACATACACATTGATTTTTTTAAGTTTTGGTTCATCTTTTAAAATTTTACTTTTTTATGAAATTTTCAAACATTTATACTGATGGAGATCTGAGAGGTTTCCTTACAAAAATTTGTTAAAATTAAAAATTATTACAAAATTTATCAAAAAAACAACTTTTTGTTGTATTTACTGTTTCTTTATTTTAAGCTAAATAATATACCTACGACACTGTACAAGGTTATGACAAAAAAGTTTGCCATTCGCGCGATCTGATCTAAACATGATTTCAGTACACCCGAATATCTACAACTAAACATTGAGGTTTGACATACACATTTACAATTGATTCCCCTTTTGTATCGTATAGTTCGGTCAAGTAATATTTAAATATCCTAATTACGGTTAATTTGTGATTTCCTACGTACACCCATCCTCAAAATTAATGACCACTTTCGGCCATTAATTGTATTGTTCTTTGCTCACAGTTTCAATACATTCTCAACTTAAGCAAATAAAAATCCACCTCATTTCGACCCACACCGTTGCCCGGCCCAACCAACACCATTCAGTAAAATTCTAAGCTTAATTGGCTGCTGATTGTAATTGCGTGTATGAATAGAATACTGTGTATGTGTGCATGTAGGCTTCTTTGAAATTATGAAAATTTGTATTGCAAATTATGGCAGTTATCGTGTGCAGGATATAAATCAGCAGCACAGATATTATATTTATTTTCTTTGAAATATTGTAAATCTGATCCCACAGGATGGTCCACATACAAATATCTTTTTAACACATTTTGACCCAGTGTTCGACTAATCGAACAGTAAACAGTAAGAAACAGCAAAAAATGAATTTGGCTTGGCTTTAATGGGTTAAAAACGCAAGAAACGATTCCTTTTATTGGAACCCTTGTGATGTGCCACGTAACACATTTATCTCAACATTTATTGTCCATTTGGTTAACACTGATACAAATCGCAGACCAAGTGGTTGGTCCTATGAATTATGTAGTTCTTCAGTAAAATCCAAGATTTTTTGAAATTAGACAATCCAATTTTAGTATTTAGTGTAATAAAGTTTAGTATTTATAGTATTTAGTATAATATATATATAAAATATCTGCTTATTTTACGAGTATTAATAATTAGTAATACATTTAAATTTGTCTTTGTTGATGCTGCGGCTTAATATTCTGCAACTTATAAGAAGCAATCATCCTTGCAGGGATTGTAGAGGACACGAGGCGCTTAATTTCATTTCATTATTACCACGTACCACACTGTTTCGAAAATTGCTAAGTAACAGTTAGCTTGAAAAAATTCGATTAAAAATAGTTCGTATTTCTTCAAATTGTTCGTAGGTTCTGGCTTTAACTTTACAATGAGCCTATAAGAATGATTGGATTAACTACATTTATGAATAATGATGTGTCTGTATGTGGACAAGGAACGAATTTTTTAATTGCTTTAAAATTATGTTATAGTTGGGAAACATTCTTCTCATTCTTAAAGCAAATACATGAGGTCGCGACACCATTGATGACTCTTCAGCCCTCTTTTGTTTTCTTATTATTAGATTAAAATTTCGCTTCTCCATTGTGAATCGTGCACTCATTTGGGGATTAGGCATACATCTAATAATCGAAGTGGGTAAATAGAGATTTTGATTTATCATCTTCTATAATATCCTTCCTATAAGACGTTTGATTACTGCAAAAGTGGCCATACTGACACGATTGCCGAAGAAAGCATCGATAGAGTTGTTTTTTTTTTCATCATTGATCCAAATTATATTACAATTTATTAACTGACTAGCAGTACCCGCTGCTTCGCACGCGAAAAAGCCAGGTATTTGTTATTATCCGTCTCTGTTTTAGGATAGTATTTATTTGATTTTCTTTTCTAAAATAGTAAATTGGAAACATAACACTACAGTCAAAGGAATGTGCTTTAACAAAAAATTACAACAGCAGAGCCTTTTATTCGAAAAATAATACATTTTGATGGCGCTTCTACATGGTCAGAGGAATTTACATACTAAATTTCATGATTCTAGCTGTAATCCTAATGTTGGTACCATTATTATCCTTTTTGGTCCCGCTCTCCCCTTAAAAGTAAAAATTTTGAAACTCCATTTATGTTGCAAGTCTACGTTGTCAGAGGAATTTATGCACCAAATCTGACGACTATAGCAGCAATATTTTAGTTGGTACTATTTTTATCCCGTTTACACCTTATAGGTATAAATTTCGAAAAAATCCATTAGGATTTGCGCTTCTACCTCGACAGAAGAATTTACACATCAAATTTCACGACTATAGCTGCAATACTTAAATTAGTGCCATTATTATTCCTTTTTGTCCCACGTAACCCTTAAAAGTACAAATTTTGAAAAATCCAATTTTAATGCGCTTATACATGGTCAGAGGAATTTACATGTCTCTTGCTATAATAATTTAGTTGGTACTATTTTTATCCCTTTTGTCCCGCTCACCTCTTATAAGTACAAATTTCGAAAAATCCAATTTTACTGCGCTTCTACATGGTCAGAAGAACTTCAAGATTATAGCTGCAATACTTTATATAGTACCATTTTTATCCCTTTTTGTCCCGCGCAACCCTTAAAAGTACAAAATCCATCTATTTTAATTTCACGATTATAGCTGCAATACTTTAGTTGGTACCATTACTTACATTACATTACCACTTTTGTCCCGCTCACCTCTTATAAGTAAAAATTTTGAAAGATCTAATTTTACTGCGCTTTTACATGGGCAGAAGAACTTAGATATCAAGTTTCAAGATACTAGCTGCAATACTTTAGTTGGTACCATTTTTGTCCCTCGCAATACTTAAAAGTACAAAATGCATTTATATTGCGCTTCTATGTGGTAAGAAGAATTTACATACCAAATTTCACGACTATCGTTGCAATACTTTAGTTGGTACCATTTTTATCCCTTTTTGTCCCGCTTACTTCTTATTAGTAGAAATTTCGAAAAATCAAATTTTACTGTGCTTCTACATGGCAGAAGAACTTACATATCAAATTTCAAGATTCTAGCTGCAATACTTTAGTTGGTACCATTTTATCCCTTTTTGTTCCGCAATTGTTCACCGATTATCATGAAATTTGGCAGAAGTTACTTTTTTGGGCCAAGGACGATCAGTATAGAATTTGGAGGAAATCGGTTCAGATTTAGATATAGCTCCCATACAAATGTCGCTCCCGATTTGACTTTTTTCGCTTTAAAATCCAAATACTGTACCCGATTTTCTTTAAAATTTGCACAACATTTTATAATCGAACTAGAAACACCTATGCTGAAAGTGGGTAAGATCGGTTCAGATTTAGATATAGCCCCCATACAAATGTCACTCCCGATTTGACATTTTCCGCTCTAGAAACCACATATTGTACCCGATTTTCTTTAAAATTGGCACAACATCTTATAATCCAACTAGAAACACCTATGCAGAAATTGGGTAAGATCGGTTCAGATTTAGATATAGCCCCATACAAATATCGCGCCCTATTTAACTTTTTCCGCTCTAGAAACCACATCTTGTACCCGATATTCTTTATATTTGGCACAACATCTTATAATCCAACTAGAAACACCTATGCAGAAATTGGGTAAGATTTGTTCAGATTAAGATATAGCCCCCATACAAATGTAGCGCCCTATTTCACTTTTTCCGCTCTAGAAACCACATCTTGTACCCGATATTCTTTATATTTGGCACAACATCTTATAATCCAACTAGAAACACCTATGCAGAAATTGGGTAAGATCTGTTCAGATTTAGATATAGCCCCCATACAAATGTCGCTCCCGATTTGACATTTTCCGCTCTAGAAACCACATATTGAACCCGATATTCTTTATATTTGGCACAACATCTTATAATCCAACTAGAAACACCTATGCAGAAATTGGGTAAGATCTGTTCAGATTTAGATATAGCCCCCATACAAATGTCGCTCCCGATTTGACATTTTCCGCTCTAGAAACCACATATTGAACCCGATATTCTTTATATTTGGCACAACATCTTATAATCCAACTAGAAACACCTATGCAGAAATTGGGTAAGATCTGTTCAGATTTAGGTATAGCCTCCATACAAATGTCGCTCCGATTTGACATTTTCCGCTCTAGAAACCACATATTGTACCCGATTTTCTTTAAATTGGGTACAAAATATTATAATCCAACTAGAAACACCTATGCAGAAATTGGGTAAGATCGGTTCAGATTTAGATATAGCCCCTACACAAATGTCGCTCCCTATTTTACTTTTTCCGCTTTAGAAACCACATATTGTACCCGATTTTCTTTAAAATTGGCACAACATTTTAAAATGGAACTAGAAACACTATGCTGAAAGTGGCTATGATCGGTTCTGATTTATATATAGTCCCCACACAAATGACGCTCCCGATTTGACTTTTTCCGCTCTAAAATCCACATTTTGTACCCGTTTTTTCTTTAAAATTGACACAACATCTTATAATCCAACTAAAAAACTATGATGAAAGATGGTAAGATCGGTTCAGATTTAGATATAGCCCTCATACAAATGATGCTCCCGAATGTTTAACCGATTTTGGCCAAACTTTACATATTATATTTCACCAATAAACATACATGGTGAAAGCGAGTCACATCGTTCAAGGTTTTAATATACCCCCATACAAATGTCCATTCCGATTTAAAATTTTTGGCCAAACACATGCATTTACATGATTCAAAAATCCTCCCCGATTTCACTTTTTTACCGAATTGAATTGTAATGAGATAGAAAGTGGGGTGTATCATATAGTGGCTCCGTCCGTCTTTAGCCTTTCCTTACTTGTTTGGGAGATGCCCATATGTCCATACTTTTGTATAACCCAAATGGGGCCCCATTCTGCTCTATTACAGCTCTTGAAACTACATCTTACATCGGATCTTCATCAAATTTTGCAGATCAATTTATGTTTCAACTAGGAATACATACCTTGGATTGATGGAACAAAACTTTATCCAAGCTATCTTGACAATAGCCCTTCCTGCCATCCACAATTTCCACTTGCAATTTCACGGACACGAACAGAAATATTGGCACATTGAAATATTGTTTGAAATATTATTTCTATTGTTGAAAATATTATTTCTCTCTTCTTTGTAACCCAGTTTCCCATTTATCCAGATAATTTGTCTGTTGTCCCACTTAAATAGGTAAAGCTAGCGACACTAAAGAGGTGTCCTCATATAGGGACAGAGGGCGGTAATGGGTTAAAGTTTTTTGTGTGAAATGTGCAGGGATCACCAAAAATGTCCCATTAATAGAAGATTCCCACTTATCCAGGTTCGACTGTAAAAGATTACATGTTTGTCTATATGAAAAAACCAGATTCACCGGTTTTGTAAAAGTTTAAAACCCATTGAGCGACTATTTCGGCTATTTCTTCCTACATTGTAGCCTCGTATATCAGAATACTACTGCAACCAATATTTTGTGGTGGTTTTTTGAAGTCCGACCCGATTTTTTACAATTTGGGAGTACCCATGTGGAGTTCTAAATAATTTTAATTTAAATTATATCGTATGTCAAATGTTTTAGTCCCACAACAACACCACGAGGAAAAGAAGAAAAACTAAAAATCAAATTTTGAGCCTTCGAATTAGATTTGCCCTCCTCGTGGTATATTGATGGTGCAGGACCGTAGTTTATCCGTTAAACTTTTTTTAATGTCCTATTTTTGCTCAATTTTTTGTTATAGTTGGTTTTTAGTTAGTTTTTCGATGCTGGAACAATTTACCATTGTTACATTATTTTTGCTCCCGGCTGCATGTCCTCTTGCTGGTAACATTTAAGGCCGGTCGAAAATTCGACGGTTGCTATTTTTATTTTCACTCCCCCGGTGTGACGTTGAAAATGTGAATGACCATTAAACACATTTCGGCAAGTTTTCGGTTTTTATTTTGTTGTTGTTTTATTTATCTATTTGTGGCTGTTTTTGCAAAAGGGTGAGTTCGTAGGAGGTTAGTGCATTTTCGAACAGGGCGAGGTATGTGGGCAACATCCTAGATAGAAAGCTATACTTCGAAGAAAATATAATGGAGAGAGAGAATGAAAGCTAGCATCGTCCAAACCAAAGCAAGTTTAAAGCATTTGCCTTTCAAGTTTATTTTGTGATCTCCAATGGAATCATCCTTCACATATTTACATGGGCATTTTGCCAATATTTGAGTTCATCCTCCTGAGTAGAGGTTGTTTTTTCTCGCGCCGGTTTTTTCTTTTTATGCCCAGTTTTTTGTCGGTTTATGGTCGTCTTCTTGTTATTCGTGTTGTTGCCGGTGTTACAAAAACTAATTTATTTTATGCGATTCGCTGCTGTCGTCGTCGTTGTTCGTTCGCTGTAATCATTAGAGGAAACATCTTTTGGCGGGAAAAAGGACACCGACCTCAATAACATAAAAAAGGTTTTATTAATAATTTTTAATAATTAATAAGCATCAAAACTGTAATTATTATCATTTTTTAGTTTATGCTATAGTTGTCGTTTTTGTTCCACTCCTTGTTCCAGTCACGAAAGTTCTTGTTTTTGGGCTTAGTTCTCTGGGGAATTGTGATTGGAAAAGTTTCGAAAAGGAAACAAGAACAATCTAGTGAATTGTTGCCAACAACTTATGAGTTATGATAGCTGCAAAGAATAATAAAATCAAACGGTTTTTTGGGATCATTGGTTGAATGCCAGCTGTAACATTGGGCCGAAACTCCAAATTCAACAAAAACAATGGGAGAAAAATTAGACCAATGTATCATCTACCACATGTAGTTGTGAGTAAGTTTAGGATGCAGGAAATGGTTCTATCATTTGATCGGCAAGGTACCGTTTTGGTTGGACCGTAGCACTAGCAATAAGTCTATCATCAACGGATTTGAAACCGACTTCAAATATTCAATTCAGTTATTTCCGTGGTCGTAGGATTCAAACGATCATACAAAAACTCTTTTCTAAAGAACATTCTAGCCCAATTAAAAATTCCGGAAGTTGTTCCTATGCCAAGTCATTGGTTAGGAGTGGATGCGTCGCAATTAGTTATGCCAATCCCGGGTTTTGAAGAAAAAAGTGAATCCATAATGTTGGGATTATTTTACACAAATCCCTGAATATAAAAACGGAAAAAACTGGCAACGTTCGTGACGGGTGGTTAAATTGTAAGGGCCGATGTTGAATGTGAACCACACCTAAACGTCAAGTTTTTTCTGCATTTTGTTTGACAATTCTCAATTTCAGACTAACTCATGAACCATGGAAGGATACAAAATCGAACAACGCGTTAAAGTTATTCAGTCTTATTATGAAAATGGGCTTTCAAATCAAAATGATGGATGATCATTTTTCGAAGAAAATCATCTTCAGTGATGAGGCACATTTTCACCTCAGCGGATTCGTCAATAAGCAGAATTGCCGCATTTGGGCGAATGGAAATCCAAGAGTGACTGTCGATAAACCAATGCATCCACAAAGATTGACTGTTTGGTGCTGTTTATAGGCTGGCGGCATCATCGGGCCGTACGTTTTCAAAATGATTCCGGTCAGAAGTTATTGTGAATGGTCTTCGCTATCGTGAGATGATAACAAACTTTTTATGGCCCGAATTGGAAGATATGGACGTGGACGATATGTGATTTCAACAGGACGGTGCCACTTGTCACACAGCTAACGAAACAATGGCTCTTTTGCGCGACAAATGCGTGGTGGCGATGTCAATTGGCCGTCAAGATCATGTGATTTGACACCGTTGGACTTCTTTATTTGGGGTTATTTGAAAGAAAGGGTGTATGTCGACAAGCCAGCAACAATTCAAGAGCTAAAGGATGAGATAATTCGGCATAGAACCTCAATTATGCCTCAGCGTCATCGGAAATTTGGACCTTCGGATGGAGGTGTGCCGCCATTTGCAAATATCAAATTATAAATGATTTGGACTACCCATATGAATGTTATGTCAGTTTTTTTGTAACCAAAGTATGTGCCACTTTGTGTGGGACATACAAGTGGGGGTGTGGCAATATCGCCCATATACCATGTGAATGTAACTTCTGTAAAAGCTGACACTGCTTTCATCTTTCTTTGAGGGCTTCGGTGAATTGGTCGGTGTAGACATCGAAAGTATAAAGCATTTTGTAAGTCGTTCAGGTTGGTTTCGATGATGGAAGTAAATCCCAATGGACCTCTTGTGGTCGATGTGAGTCAGATGCCTGCTTTCTGATACAAACACCACACCACCATTACCTAACACCTCGTAGTTAAACATTTCCAGGTTACTGAAGTATTATCATGTTTAGCTGGCATAGTAGTAATTATAACAACAATAACCCTGACAATCACATTGACCGGGTGCTGCTGAAAATGTCAAATGTGAATAAACGACGACAATTGTACGACTGTGTCCTGGTATATTACGTGAATCGTATTTGCAAACGTGCCATTTTATATGTTTACATTCACCTGCTGCAATATTAACAAAATATTAAAAATAAATATGAACGTGAATGTCAACGAAAATAGTACGTCCGGGAAATGTTGTCACCCGACATCTTCCTGCTCCACTTAAAAGTGCAAAGCCATTGAAGTAAGCAAATAACGTAACAGACTAACTGTCGTTAACAAATGTTACATAAATTAACGATCTGAGAACTGTTTCATATTTAAACATGAAAATGATTTATGCCACTTTCCATGGAAATTCCCATCTGACACAAAAAAAGAATGTGATGAATTGTTATGAATGTGATAAATTGTTCAACGTTATTGAAAAAAATTATTGGCAAATTTACAATGACGAGTCATTTTAAAAATTAGAATTGATGGCAGAACAAATTGGTTATGGCAAGTACTGCAGCATTTAACTAAATCCTTAAATAAAACAAAATTAAGGAATTTTTTGAAGTAAAAGTGAGCCATCTTTCTTTTCTTTTTATTTGCTGAGTTTTGCAACAGTTTCAACAATCATCTGCTACCGGCTGTAGACTACATATTAAGAAGATATATGTGTAGGCAATTGATTGGTATTTGATGACTGGATCCAACTCCGAAGTGGACCAGAACATATGACACTGTGGAAATAAGAAGCCAAAGGTCAAAGTTGAAGGATCTGGTAGAAAGTCTAGGAGGAAGAAAATTTGTCTTTCTTTGAGTCTTGGAAAGCAATTCTTAAGGATAAATACTGCACGACAGGAGTTTAATCATATAAGAAAGACAGGGGCTCGGCTAGAACAGCCAGGAACCAATAATCCTATCACTATTGTGTTGCAAACTAGGAAACAAGTTCACCACCTTTATTCACCGAGTGATTACACTTTGCAACATTTTTGAAGTCATTTCAAAATAACCATATACGGACACCGCTACATGATAAAAGACCAAAAAAAAAAGACCCGTGTTTTTTTTCCCCCAAAGTCATCCACTTTTTTTTATGGGCCCCCAGAGATTTGAGGCCTCGGTGTAATTTTTGGAAAAAAGTGATCATATTCTCAGGCTCATATCTTGCAAACCGTTCGGAATTTTGATTTACTCTCTGAGGCAAAGTTCTAGCTCTTGTCATAAAGAACAAAGATTGTGAACATATAAAATCAAAAAAACTTCATCTTCAGCGCTACCTAAACGGTGTTAAGAATAATTCCTAGGAAGTTCATATGTTCTAGAAAGTTGTTTATTGAGATCTTAGGTACATTTTTGTAGTGAATTTTCAACGGTTTGCTACCTATGGACCTGAACAGGGGAAAAAAGGTTAAAAAAATCGAATTTTGCGATTTGACCTTGAAGATGAAGTTTTTCTGATTTTATATGTTCACAATTTTTGTTCTTTATGACAAGAGCTAGAACTTTGCCTCAGAGAGTAAATCAAAATTCCGAACGGTTTGCAAGATATGAGCCTGAGAATATGATCACTTTTTTCCAAAAATTACACCGAGGCCTCAAATCTCTGGGGCCCATAAAAAAATGCATGACTTTGGGGGAAAAAAACACGGGTCGGTGTCCGTATATGGTTATTTTTTTTCGTGTTGCACTGTGTTATTTATCATCTGCAGGCCCGTGCGCAGGATTTTCCCCTGGGGGGGGGGGTTTTCATCTACACTCATAAAAAAGATAAACCTATAATGAGTTAAAATTAACTAAAATTTAGGAAACCAAGTACATTTTTAAAAAAGTAAATTTTTCCTAAAACCAAGTAATTTTTTATTTAATTTAAGCAAATTTTTCCTAAAACTAAGTAAATTTTTACTAAATCTTAGTAAAATTTTGCTGAAAATTTCCTAAAACTAGGTAAATGTTTACTCAAATCAAGTAAATATTTACTGAAACTGAGGACAATTTTGCTGATTTTTTTCCTCAAAACGAGTAAATTGTTACTTAAACTGAGGAAAATTTATGCAAGGAAAAAAGGTGAAATTAAAATAAGTTCAATTTAACTAAAAAATCAAGCAAATTGTTTTGCTTCAGAGTATGCAAAACTGATACAAAAAATGACAACATGAAATATTTCTCAAAAGTTTCATGATACCTCTGCCATAAGGAGTTGAGTTATTACTCCATGATTGTTACGAAGGCAAGATAGGCGCCTTCGCAGTGGTTGTTTAGAATAATTCATAAAGTATTAAAGAAATAAGTCTCTGCAAGCGAACGAGAATTGCTTCTTAGATTAATTAATTTAAACTATTTCAAATGTTTTTTATAAGTTCACACTACTACACTTTTTCTAGTAAATTAACTATTTACTATGGCTTTGAAGGAAGGAAACTTTATTCATACTTAGTTCATTTTCTAACTTATTAGGAAATCTTTACTGAACTCGAGTAAAATTGTTGAACTAAATTGTAGTATGCATTTTACTCAGATTTAGGAATGCTATTTTTCTGAGTGTACTTTTACAAAAAATAAAACAGTCGATTCTGTTAATTATTTTAGAAAATTTACAATTAATGTTCAATTTTTCTCGTTAAGTCTAGTCAGTCTATGACGCAATGATAAATGACGTTAATTTGATTATGTGTGATTACGTGAGCGTTTGTAAACCACTCATATTTTATTGCCAGGATATTCGAGAAATATTTTGATACATTCGTCCGACAGACATTGTCGGCAAAATTGCATTTCAGTAATCCATCTATCAGTACACTCAAAGGAATATGTCAGTAAAAGAAAGCAGAAAGTCTACTGAAAGAGCAGATTCTCTGCTGTTAAAAAAGAGACAGCTTATCTATTTTTATATTTTAATTGACAACAGCCAATTTTAGCAGACTGCAAACTCTTTAGCAGTATGAATGGTGATGTAAGATTGCAGAAAACTGCTGTTATGCCAAAAACAGCTGTAATAGCAGAAAAGTGTCTGCTGATAGACAATCGCTGCTTTTATTAACAGACTTGTTCTCTAAGTGTAGAACTTTTTTAAATAGTTGCTTGAAATTAGATACATACATATCAAGGGCTTATATTCATAAGTGGCTATGAACAAAAACAGGAGAGCGAGAAAACTGATTTCTCCATAATTTGAAGAGAAATTATGAATCATTCTTCTACAGTTTAATCTAAAAAGGATTACTAATTGCTACTATTAAAAAGTTTTCGAAAATTCCTATCATTCGCGGTTTCGTGGTTCATAGCCACATTTTTATATTTAAAATTGAGCACTATGAATGTTGAAATAAGAATAAGATTTATTGTAAACTCCATAACTTTTTTCATGAAATTCTGGCATTTTCTGTGATGTACACAGCGAATTTAAAGATTCCAGCTTCATCCGTCAGATTGGTCGCTTCTAACATATATGTAGCCAATCGCTGCAATTGATGAAAAATCCAAAATTCGCAGTTGCAATTCCTTATATTTTAACTTTCTTCATTCTGAAACTTTTCATACACAAATATTCCCCATGAAGTCAGCAATCACATGTCAAAGAAATTTTTTGGTATTCTCAATATAATAAAAAATTACGCCGGTTTTCCTAAATATACTTTTCACAATTTTTGAGTTTACAGCCACCATTTTCCTATTTTAGCCTGATAGCTGGGGAATCAAAATGCTATTAACGAGAAATTATGGAATTTGATAGTACGATATGCTCTAAATCTAGAAAAATATTTTAAACAAAATCGTTATGCTGCTCCATTGTTGAACTATTTTATTTATATTATTTTTATGTTCATAGCCACTTAAGCAGTCACAAACTAACGTGCGAGGGGATAGCCAAATCAGAAAATTTAAAAAATTGCTTTAGAAAAAAATCTTTTCCAAATTTATATGACAGATAACTGAGAATAGTTTGGCATCAAAAACTCATA
Organism: Polietes domitor; assembly: GCA_947397865.1. Taxonomy (NCBI): domain Eukaryota; kingdom Metazoa; phylum Arthropoda; class Insecta; order Diptera; family Muscidae; genus Polietes; species Polietes domitor. The sequence goes on from CANDYM010000074.1 coordinate 12,659, forward strand.
GCCACATTTAAATATAAGCCCTCGATATATATTTTGAAGAAATATTACACAAAAACCGATCAAATTCCTCGGCGATAAACCCTTCAGTCCAACATGTTTTCTATGATAAATGCAGAGAATTGGATATGCTTTTTGACAAAGTATGGGTCTAAGTAGGATGTCTAAAGAGTTTTGAGGTTTTTAATTTATATAGGACATGAGTAAAATCTTTATACGCATATTCCGATTAACTAAAAAAATATTTGGAAATGTTTCTTCATTTTTATAATCTTAAATATGTATAAATTCGAATAACAAATACAATTTTTTTGTATTCGATGAAATGCAAGAAGTTACAACTTTTAATTCCCAGAAACCAAATAATTGGTATTTTAGAGTTTCGTTTTCCTACGTAGATCCATGTTACTGAATTTGTTGTTTCTCTTTTGGATAATACTTGTTACATATGTACAAAAAAATACTAACTCTGAAAAATATTTGACATAAGTGATAAATATAACAAAAATTTTAGTAAGTTGAAGCTCATTTCTTATTGTTTCGCAACTTTAAAGTAGATTTTAAAATAGAGACCTACACGCATAGAAAAAATGCATTTCGTAGAAACAATATTTTAGACACGTGAACATCGTTTTTGAGTTTCTTTTGTGAGAAAAATTAGTTTGTTTGCGGTGTGTTGTAAATGAACAAAAAGAAATAAGTTTATGTATATCAAACAGTTTTCTTCGTTTGTCGAAATGGATTTGTGTTTTAATTGCAAACTCCCAAAACATTGGAAGTAACAGAAACCGTTGTTGTTGCATATGTGCACATCGGTTCAGATTTAGATACAGCTCCATAAAAATGTCCAATCGGAAATGTTACATCTTAGCGCTTTACAAGCATCAATCAAATTATTTGCTTTTATTAAGAATATTTTAGATTTCATTGTGATTCTTATCTACACTTTTTTAAAATTACTAAACGACTTTGTTATTAAATTTCCAAACTTTTATTGCAGTACACAATGAAAAGTTCATAAGATATAGCTCTAGTCGAATGTCTAGAAGTGGCATCGGTTAATAAAAATGAAAATTTTCCGAACAATTTGGTGCCCATTAGCGAAATTAGCACTACACAATCTTGAAATTGGCACAATTCGTTTAGTTTGTTTGTATTTTTCATAACCACGATTTTTTATGTAATTTTTTTATGTGTTATCATGATTTTACTGCAAAATTACCATTTCAGACGATTTATTTTAAAAAGACCTTAAAGAATCTATATTTTATTGCTGCAGAAAGTCTATAAGGTTTTAAAAAAGTATATGTTTGAAACCTCTCTCGCGGCAAATGAGGATGACAATTATACGGGCACATGACACAAATGTGTCTCAATTTTAATTTAAATCTCTTGTCCTTGTTCTTGTGTAGGAAACATGCCAAAAAGTTGTGCATTTCATTTCATGATTTCGAGGAAATTAAGCTTTTGTGCAAGAGGGAGTCTACGAATATCATTCAATTCTTGGTTTACCTTCAACGACACATGTACATTAAGCTGGGTCGCGAGCCATGCAAATGGAAAAGCAATTTCCAGTCACCCCACGAAAACACCCCCAAAAATCATGTTTTTCCCATGCACTTTTTTACGTGGCATTTTTGTTCATATTTTTTCTGAATTAATAGACCCTCGGAAGCACTTTAAATATAAATTTTGATTCTTGTCTTAGAGTAATTTTTTATTTGGTGCCAGTGTTATTCAAAAATTAAATAGCTGCAGTCAATACCTTTCGAATGATGCCTATATGATGAACATCGGAAATAAATTGACGTCGCAGCGCTGATTTTTGTAAATAGAGTTTGAACATTTTGGCTCTGATAATTCTGTATTAAATTATTTCGCAAATAATTAGTGACGTCATTTGTCGTCCGATATTCATCATTTAGGCATTATTCAACAGGTATATATCCCTTCTATTTATTTTCCATAAAACCTTTTAAAAATTTTCCCAAGAAATATGAGTTTGTAGCTGTCACTTTGAAAACCCACAAAAAATCAATCTAAACGTCCAATAATACGAGCAATGAGTTATTCTAATATAATAATAACATTTTTTGACGTGACGAAATATTTTGTAGATCATCATTGAATAATCCAATCTTCATTTCTGGGGGGTGACCGCTGTAATTTATTTTCGTGCCACATCCCAATGTACATTTGTCTTAAGAAATAAAATTAAGGATGTCAATCAGAGGATATTCATTATAAGTGCACAATTGCAGAGCTAAGTGGGACAGAAGCAGTTGGAAGCATTAAATTTGCAGGATATTAAAAGTCGCAGTTTGCATGAAGTAGGTCATGGAAAATTTGTATCGAGTATCTATACGGATATCAGGAAATAGTTGTATAAAACGGGTATGTATGTGTTCGTCACAGTTAATTTCATTTCGGCTCATTTTGGATTAAGTTATTCCAATAAAGTGGTGCTTTCAGAGAGTTCGTGTTAAGACAAGAAATCTTTAAATGATCTGATTTAGATCGACACCTCTCACATAGTGCTTATTCAAGAATAAGGCGAGGCGAGAGAAACGGATTTGGTCAAAACATACTTAAATCACTCCTTCATTGCGTTTCACTTTTTGTTTGTGCCAAATGGTATATACCCTCCTACTCTATAGATTGAGAGTATAATTAAAACTTAAAATTTGTTGTGTACATTCCTCTTGTAGATTGAAGGCAAAAATGGTACAAAAAAGGATGCAAATGGTACCAATGATAGGATAACAACTAGAAACATGACATTTGGATTGCTCATCTCTCTAATTGCGAGATAGATTTTTTAAAAGGGAAACTATTAGGAAAGAGTGATAAAAGTGGTACCACCCAAACCGGAATCATCCTTCACATATTTACATGGGCATTTTGCCAATATTTGAGTTCATCCTCCTGAGTAGAGGTTGTTTTTTCTCGCGCCGGTTTTTTCTTTTTATGCCCAGTTTTTTGTCGGTTTATGGTCGTCTTCTTGTTATTCGTGTTGTTGCCGGTGTTACAAAAACTAATTTATTTTATGCGATTCGCTGCTGTCGTCGTCGTTGTTCGTTCGCTGTAATCATTAGAGGAAACATCTTTTGGCGGGAAAAAGGACACCGACCTCAATAACATAAAAAAGGTTTTATTAATAATTTTTAATAATTAATAAGCATCAAAACTGTAATTATTATCATTTTTTAGTTTATGCTATAGTTGTCGTTTTGTTCCACTCCTTGTTCCAGTCACGAAAGTTCTTGTTTTTGGGCTTAGTTCTCTGGGGAATTGTGATTGGAAAAGTTTCGAAAAGGAAACAAGAACAATCTAGTGAATTGTTGCCAACAACTTATGAGTTATGATAGCTGCAAAGAATAATAAAATCAAACGGTTTTTTGGGATCATTGGTTGAATGCCAGCTGTAACATTGGGCCGAAACTCCAAATTCAACAAAAACAATGGGAGAAAAATTAGACCAATGTATCATCTACCACATGTAGTTGTGAGTAAGTTTAGGATGCAGGAAATGGTTCTATCATTTGATCGGCAAGGCACCGTTTTGGTTGGACCGTAGCACTAGCAATAAGTCTATCATCAACGGATTTGAAACCGACTTCAAATATTCAATTCAGTTATTTCCGTGGTCGTAGGATTCAAACGATCATACAAAAACTCTTTTCTAGAGAACATTCTAGCCCAATTAAAAATTCCAGAAGTTGTTCCTATGCCAAGTCATTGGTTAGGAGTGGATGCGTCGCAATTAGTTATGCCAATCCCGGGTTTTGAAGAAAAAAGTGAATCCATAATGTTGGGATTATTTTACACAAATCCCTGAATATAAAAACGGAAAAAACTGGCAACGTTCGTGACGGGTGGTTAAATTGTAAGGGCCGATGTTGAATGTGAACCACACCTAAACGTCAAGTTTTTTCTGCATTTTGTTTGACAATTCTCAATTTCAGACTAACTCATGAACCATGGAAGGATACAAAATCGAACAACGCGTTAAAGTTATTCAGTCTTATTATGAAAATGGGCTTTCAAATCAAAATGATGGATGATCATTTTTCGAAGAAAATCATCTTCAGTGATGAGGCACATTTTCACCTCAGCGGATTCGTCAATAAGCAGAATTGCCGCATTTGGGCGAATGGAAATCCAAGAGTGACTGTCGATAAACCAATGCATCCACAAAGATTGACTGTTTGGTGCTGTTTATAGGCTGGCGGCATCATCGGGCCGTACGTTTTCAAAATGATTCCGGTCAGAAGTTATTGTGAATGGTCTTCGCTATCGTGAGATGATAACAAACTTTTTATGGCCCGAATTGGAAGATATGGACGTGGACGATATGTGATTTCAACAGGACGGTGCCACTTGTCACACAGCTAACGAAACAATGGCTCTTTTGCGCGACAAATGCGTGGTGGCGATGTCAATTGGCCGTCAAGATCATGTGATTTGACACCGTTGGACTTCTTTATTTGGGGTTATTTGAAAGAAAGGGTGTATGTCGACAAGCCAGCAACAATTCAAGAGCTAAAGGATGAGATAATTCGGCATAGAACCTCAATTATGCCTCAGCGTCATCGGAAATTTGGACCTTCGGATGGAGGTGTGCCGCCATTTGCAAATATCAAATTATAAATGATTTGGACTACCCATATGAATGTTATGTCAGTTTTTTTGTAACCAAAGTATGTGCCACTTTGTGTGGGACATACAAGTGGGGGTGTGGCAATATCGCCCATATACCATGTGAATGTAACTTCTGTAAAAGCTGACACTGCTTTCATCTTTCTTTGAGGGCTTCGGTGAATTGGTCGGTGTAGACATCGAAAGTATAAAGCATTTTGTAAGTCGTTCAGGTTGGTTTCGATGATGGAAGTAAATCCCAATGGACCTCTTGTGGTCGATGTGAGTCAGATGCCTGCTTTCTGATACAAACACCACGCCACCATTACCTAACACCTCGTAGTTAAACATTTCCAGGTTACTGAAGTATTATCATGTTTAGCTGGCATAGTAGTAATTATAACAACAATAACCCTGACAATCACATTGACCGGGTGCTGCTGAAAATGTCAAATGTGAATAAACGACGACAATTGTACGACTGTGTCCTGGTATATTACGTGAATCGTATTTGCAAACGTGCCATTTTATATGTTTACATTCACCTGCTGCAATATTAACAAAATATTAAAAATAAATATGAACGTGAATGTCAACGAAAATAGTACGTCCGGGAAATGTTGTCACCCGACATCTTCCTGCTCCACTTAAAAGTGCAAAGCCATTGAAGTAAGCAAATAACGTAACAGACTAACTGTCGTTAACAAATGTTACATAAATTAACGATCTGAGAACTGTTTCATATTTAAACATGAAAATGATTTATGCCACTTTCCATGGAAATTCCCATCTGACACAAAAAAAGAATGTGATGAATTGTTATGAATGTGATAAATTGTTCAACGTTATTGAAAAAAATTATTGGCAAATTTACAATGACGAGTCATTTTAAAAATTAGAATTGATGGCAGAACAAATTGGTTATGGCAAGTACTGCAGCATTTAACTAAATCCTTAAATAAAACAAAATTAAGGAATTTTTTGAAGTAAAAGTGAGCCATCTTTCTTTTCTTTTTATTTGCTGAGTTTTGCAACAGTTTCAACAATCATCTGCTACCGGCTGTAGACTACATATTAAGAAGATATATGTGTAGGCAATTGATTGGTATTTGATGACTGGATCCAACTCCGAAGTGGACCAGAACATATGACACTGTGGAAATAAGAAGCCAAAGGTCAAAGTTGAAGGATCTGGTAGAAAGTCTAGGAGGAAGAAAATTTGTCTTTCTTTGAGTCTTGGAAAGCAATTCTTAAGGATAAATACTGCACGACAGGAGTTTAATCATATAAGAAAGACAGGGGCTCGGCTAGAACAGCCAGGAACCAATAATCCTATCACTATTGTGTTGCAAACTAGGAAACAAGTTCACCACCTTTATTCACCGAGTGATTACACTTTGCAACATTTTTGAAGTCATTTCAAAATAACCATATACGGACACCGCTACATGATAAAAGACCAAAAAAAAAAAGACCCGTGTTTTTTTTCCCCCAAAGTCATCCACTTTTTTTTATGGGCCCCCAGAGATTTGAGGCCTCGGTGTAATTTTTGGAAAAAAGTGATCATATTCTCAGGCTCATATCTTGCAAACCGTTCGGAATTTTGATTTACTCTCTGAGGCAAAGTTCTAGCTCTTGTCATAAAGAACAAAGATTGTGAACATATAAAATCAAAAAAACTTCATCTTCAGCGCTACCTAAACGGTGTTAAGAATAATTCCTAGGAAGTTCATATGTTCTAGAAAGTTGTTTATTGAGATCTTAGGTACATTTTTGTAGTGAATTTTCAACGGTTTGCTACCTATGGACCTGAACAGGGGAAAAAAGGTTAAAAAAAATCGAATTTTGCGATTTGACCTTGAAGATGAAGTTTTTCTGATTTTATATGTTCACAATTTTTGTTCTTTATGACAAGAGCTAGAACTTTGCCTCAGAGAGTAAATCAAAATTCCGAACGGTTTGCAAGATATGAGCCTGAGAATATGATCACTTTTTTCCAAAAATTACACCGAGGCCTCAAATCTCTGGGGCCCATAAAAAAAATGCATGACTTTGGGGGAAAAAAACACGGGTCTTTTTTTTTTGGTCTTTTATCATGTAGCGGTGTCCGTATATGGTTATTTTTTTTCGTGTTGCACTGTGTTATTTATCATCTGCAGGCCCGTGCGCAGGATTTTCCCCTGGGGGGGGGGGGGTTTTCATCTACACTCATAAAAAAGATAAACCTATAATGAGTTAAAATTAACTAAAATTTAGGAAACCAAGTACATTTTTAAAAAAGTAAATTTTTCCTAAAACCAAGTAATTTTTTATTTAATTTAAGCAAATTTTTCCTAAAACTAAGTAAATTTTTACTAAATCTTAGTAAAATTTTGCTGAAAATTTCCTAAAACTAGGTAAATGTTTACTCAAATCAAGTAAATATTTACTGAAACTGAGGACAATTTTGCTGATTTTTTTCCTCAAAACGAGTAAATTGTTACTTAAACTGAGGAAAATTTATGCAAGGAAAAAAGGTGAAATTAAAATAAGTTCAATTTAACTAAAAAATCAAGCAAATTGTTTTGCTTCAGAGTATGCAAAACTGATACAAAAAATGACAACATGAAATATTTCTCAAAAGTTTCATGATACCTCTGCCATAAGGAGTTGAGTTATTACTCCATGATTGTTACGAAGGCAAGATAGGCGCCTTCGCAGTGGTTGTTTAGAATAATTCATAAAGTATAAAAGAAATAAGTCTCTGCAAGCGAACGAGAATTGCTTCTTAGATTAATTAATTTAAACTATTTCAAATGTTTTTTATAAGTTCACACTACTACACTTTTTCTAGTAAATTAACTATTTACTATGGCTTTGAAGGAAGGAAACTTTATTCATACTTAGTTCATTTTCTAACTTATTAGGAAATCTTTACTGAACTCGAGTAAAATTGTTGAACTAAATTGTAGTATGAATTTTACTCAGATTTAGGAATGCTATTTTTCTGAGTGTACTTTTACAAAAAATAAAACAGTCGATTCTGTTAATTATTTTAGAAAATTTACAATTAATGTTCAATTTTTCTCGTTAAGTCTAGTCAGTCTATGACGCAATGATAAATGACGTTAATTTGATTATGTGTGATTACGTGAGCGTTTGTAAACCACTCATATTTTATTGCCAGGATATTCGAGAAATATTTTGATACATTCGTCCGACAGACATTGTCGGCAAAATTGCATTTCAGTAATCCATCTATCAGTACACTCAAAGGAATATGTCAGTAAAAGAAAGCAGAAAGTCTACTGAAAGAGCAGATTCTCTGCTGTTAAAAAAGAGACAGCTTATCTATTTTTATATTTTAATTGACAACAGCCAATTTTAGCAGACTGCAAACTCTTTAGCAGTATGAATGGTGATGTAAGATTGCAGAAAACTGCTGTTATGCCAAAAACAGCTGTAATAGCAGAAAAGTGTCTGCTGATAGACAATCGCTGCTTTTATTAACAGACTTGTTCTCTAAGTGTAGAACTTTTTTAAATAGTTGCTTGAAATTAGATACATACATATCAAGGGCTTATATTCATAAGTGGCTATGAACAAAAACAGGAGAGCGAGAAAACTGATTTCTCCATAATTTGAAGAGAAATTATGAATCATTCTTCTACAGTTTAATCTAAAAAGGATTACTAATTGCTACTATTAAAAAGTTTTCGAAAATTCCTATCATTCGCGGTTTCGTGGTTCATAGCCACATTTTTATATTTAAAATTGAGCACTATGAATGTTGAAATAAGAATAAGATTTATTGTAAACTCCATAACTTTTTTCATGAAATTCTGGCATTTTCTGTGATGTACACAGCGAATTTAAAGATTCCAGCTTCATCCGTCAGATTGGTCGCTTCTAACATATATGTAGCCAATCGCTGCAATTGATGAAAAATCCAAAATTCGCAGTTGCAATTCCATATATTTTAACTTTCTTCATTCTGAAACTTTTCATACACAAATATTCCCCATGAAGTCAGCAATCACATGTCAAAGAAATTTTTTGGTATTCTCAATATAATAAAAAATTACGCCGGTTTTCCTAAATATACTTTTCACAATTTTTGAGTTTACAGCCACCATTTTCCTATTTTAGCCTGATAGCTGGGGAATCAAAATGCTATTAACGAGAAATTATGGAATTTGATAGTACGATATGCTCTAAATCTAGAAAAATATTTTAAACAAAATCGTTATGCTGCTCCATTGTTGAACTATTTTATTTATATTATTTTTATGTTCATAGCCACTTAAGCAGTCACAAACTAACGTGCGAGGGGATAGCCAAATCAGAAAATTTAAAAAATTGCTTTAGAAAAAAATCTTTTCCAAATTTATATGACAGATAACTGAGAATAGTTTGGCATCAAAAACTCATAGCCACATTTAAATATAAGCCCTCGATATATATTTTGAAGAAATATTACACAAAAACCGATCAAATTCCTCGGCGATAAACCCTTCAGTCCAACATGTTTTCTATGATAAATGCAGAGAATTGGATATGCTTTTTGACAAAGTATGGGTCTAAGTAGGATGTCTAAAGAGTTTTGAGGTTTTTAATTTATATAGGACATGAGTAAAATCTTTATACGCATATTCCGATTAACTAAAAAAATATTTGGAAATGTTTCTTCATTTTTATAATCTTAAATATGTATAAATTCGAATAACAAATACAATTTTTTTGTATTCGATGAAATGCAAGAAGTTACAACTTTTAATTCCCAGAAACCAAATAATTGGTATTTTAGAGTTTCGTTTTCCTACGTAGATCCATGTTACTGAATTTGTTGTTTCTCTTTTGGATAATACTTGTTACATATGTACAAAAAAATACTAACTCTGAAAAATATTTGACATAAGTGATAAATATAACAAAAATTTTAGTAAGTTGAAGCTCATTTCTTATTGTTTCGCAACTTTAAAGTAGATTTTAAAATAGAGACCTACACGCATAGAAAAAATGCATTTCGTAGAAACAATATTTTAGACACGTGAACATCGTTTTTGAGTTTCTTTTGTGAGAAAAATTAGTTTGTTTGCGGTGTGTTGTAAATGAACAAAAAGAAATAAGTTTATGTATATCAAACAGTTTTCTTCGTTTGTCGAAATGGATTTGTGTTTTAATTGCAAACTCCCAAAACATTGGAAGTAACAGAAACCGTTGTTGTTGCATATGTGCACATCGGTTCAGATTTAGATACAGCTCCATAAAAATGTCCAATCGGAAATGTTACATCTTAGCGCTTTACAAGCATCAATCAAATTATTTGCTTTTATTAAGAATATTTTAGATTTCATTGTGATTCTTATCTACACTTTTTTAAAATTACTAAACGACTTTGTTATTAAATTTCCAAACTTTTATTGCAGTACACAATGAAAAGTTCATAAGATATAGCTCTAGTCGAATGTCTAGAAGTGGCATCGGTTAATAAAAATGAAAATTTTCCGAACAATTTGGTGCCCATTAGCGAAATTAGCACTACACAATCTTGAAATTGGCACAATTCGTTTAGTTTGTTTGTATTTTTCATAACCACGATTTTTTATGTAATTTTTTTATGTGTTATCATGATTTTACTGCAAAATTACCATTTCAGACGATTTATTTTAAAAAGACCTTAAAAAATCTATATTTTATTGCTGCAGAAAGTCTATAAGGTTTTAAAAAAGTATATGTTTGAAACCTCTCTCGCGGCAAATGAGGATGACAATTATACGGGCACATGACACAAATGTGTCTCAATTTTAATTTAAATCTCTTGTCCTTGTTCTTGTGTAGGAAACATGCCAAAAAGTTGTGCATTTCATTTCATGATTTCGAGGAAATTAAGCTTTTGTGCAAGAGGGAGTCTACGAATATCATTCAATTCTTGGTTTACCTTCAACGACACATGTACATTAAGCTGGGTCGCGAGCCATGCAAATGGAAAAGCAATTTCCAGTCACCCCACGAAAACACCCCCAAAAATCATGTTTTTCCCATGCACTTTTTTACGTGGCATTTTTGTTCATATTTTTTCTGAATTAATAGACCCTCGGAAGCACTTTAAATATAAATTTTGATTCTGGTCTTAGAGTAATTTTTTATTTGGTGCCAGTGTTATTCAAAAATTAAATAGCTGCAGTCAATACCTTTCGAATGATGCCTATATGATGAACATCGGAAATAAATTGACGTCGCAGCGCTGATTTTTGTAAATAGAGTTTGAACATTTTGGCTCTGATAATTCTGTATTAAATTATTTCGCAAATAATTAGTGACGTCATTTGTCGTCCGATATTCATCATTTAGGCATTATTCAACAGGTATATATCCCTTCTATTTATTTTCCATAAAACCTTTTAAAAATTTTCCCAAGAAATATGAGTTTGTAGCTGTCACTTTGAAAACCCACAAAAAATCAATCTAAACGTCCAATAATACGAGCAATGAGTTATTCTAATATAATAATAACATTTTTTGACGTGACGAAATATTTTGTAGATCATCATTGAATAATCCAATCTTCATTTCTGGGGGGTGACCGCTGTAATTTATTTTCGTGCCACATCCCAATGTACATTTGTCTTAAGAAATAAAATTAAGGATGTCAATCAGAGGATATTCATTATAAGTGCACAATTGCAGAGCTAAGTGGGACAGAAGCAGTTGGAAGCATTAAATTTGCAGGATATTAAAAGTCGCAGTTTGCATGAAGTAGGTCATGGAAAATTTGTATCGAGTATCTATACGGATATCAGGAAATAGTTGTATAAAACGGGTATGTATGTGTTCGTCACAGTTAATTTCATTTCGGCTCATTTTGGATTAAGTTATTCCAATAAAGTGGTGCTTTCAGAGAGTTCGTGTTAAGACAAGAAATCTTTAAATGATCTGATTTAGATCGACACCTCTCACATAGTGCTTATTCAAGAATAAGGCGAGGCGAGAGAAACGGATTTGGTCAAAACATACTTAAATCACTCCTTCATTGCGTTTCACTTTTTGTTTGTGCCAAATGGTATATACCCTCCTACTCTATAGATTGAGAGTATAATTAAAACTTAAAATTTGTTGTGTACATTCCTCTTGTAGATTGAAGGCAAAAATGGTACAAAAAAGGATGCAAATGGTACCAATGATAGGATAACAACTAGAAACATGACATTTGGATTGCTCATCTCTCTAATTGCGAGATAGATTTTTTAAAAGGGAAACTATTAGGAAAGAGTGATAAAAGTGGTACCACCCAAACCGCTGAAGTTGAAATCAATAAATTCGGTGTATACATTCATCTGACTGTGTGGACGTGAAACATAAAGATGTTTTCATAATTTGTACCTTTAAGGGAAAATGACGCTAAAGAGCATACAAATATTAACAACTAAATGGCTGTAGTAGAATAGTGAAATTCGGTGTTTGTATTGCTCTGACTGCGTAGATACACAAAATAAGAGTACTTCCTCAAACTTTTAAGGTCGAAATGAAAACATATAAGGAAAGGCTAAAGTCGGGCGGGGCCGACTATACGATACCCTCTACTTTCTATCCAAATACAATTTTATTCGGTAAAAGAGTGGAAACGGGAAGGATTTAAGTATGTTTCCTAATCATAGGCTGATATGACCTGACCTAATTTGTCAAATCGATAAGAATATTTGTATCGGGGCTATAACACATGGAATGAAGTAACCCAAAATTGGTTCTCACAGTTCAAGTATAACGTGTTATGCTCTATCTATATGAAGATCTATTAAAATAGAGCAGAAAAAGTCAAATCGGGAGCGAAATTTGTATGGAAGCTATATAAATCAGAACCGATCTAACACGTTTTCACCACAGGTGTTTCTAGTTGAAATATAAGATGTTTTGCCAAATCTGGTAAAATATGTGGTATCTAGAGTGAAAAGAGTCAAATCGGGAGTGAAATTTGTATGGGGACAATATCTAAATCTGAACCGATTTTCTTCAAATTAAATAGCGTTCGTCCTTATCCCGAAAAACTTCGTGCAAAGTTTCATTTGGGTCTGGCACAAATGCGACCTGTACTTTGATTACAAGAATAGGTGGACAGACATAATATAATTAATAATGGGTGTTACAAACAAATGCACAAAGACATAATACTCTCGTGGAGTGTAAAAGTAAACATTGGGAGCTTTGTCGCTTATAATACACTGTGCGCCGTTCTTTGTGTAAAAACTGTTGCATTACAAAATTTTTGTTCTCGAAAAGTGTATAGAACTTTAAATTTTTAACCTGCAACATTTTTTCAGAAAAAAATACCCTTATGACACTCGAGATATTTATATCAATTCATCCGAATACAATCTATAACATTGGATATTGACCAATTGCCTCGATGACTAGTATGAACCATGCACAATCGCCTGTAGGGACAACAAAAGTCACCCAAAATGTATATTGAAAATTCCTTTATGAGAATTTGACACGGACGATATTCGACCGTAACTTCTTTCTGCAATTTTACTAGGAAATAGAGATTTGGTTATTTATTCAAACATTCATTTAATTTTGAGACTGGTGTTGCTTCACTTTTTCTCGTTATCACCACCGTTGTTGCTGGTTTTGTTGTTAATCTTGCTGCCGTTTGATTTGTCACTGGAAAAAGTTTTTGCTGTCATTTGCAACAACATTTTAGAGTACGATGATGTGTCAAATTTGTATGCAAAATTTATTAAGATTTGAAAGCATTTCCATGTGAAGATGTCAGAACGTTGTTGTGCTGTATCGTAGTGTGATTACTGCGAACCTGGCTGTATAAATATTTGTCTCTGTGTGTGTATATTTAGGCCGTTTTCCTCACAAGTTCGTAGTGCCAACATATTCCCTACAATACGCGATCTGACGCCGATTTTGCTGGTAGATGTTGTTGCCGCTGTTGCTTCGTGCGTGGTTGGAATAGTGGACTGGCGTCGTTGGAGGGAAGGTTATGTGACTACGTAAAGTTGAAAATTAAAGTTCCAAATGTATGTCTATATGGGTGTATATCGATGTGTACGAGTGTTTTTTTGTATGTACGTTGTACGTTTCTTTGTGCCACATTCCAAACATTTAAAATACTTTAACGGTCGTTGGTTTACAAACATACTTTTTGCTGTTGAACACTTCGCTGCTCAAGAAATGAACCAAAATAACTTGTCATTTTGATTTCGATTTACAAACAGTAGAAAAATAAATAAAACAAGTAAGGAAAGGCTAAAGTCGGGTTGGGCCGACTATATATATAGTACATTCAACTATCGATACATTCAACTATCTATCCGAATACAATTCAATTCGGATAATAATTGGATTCTTGGCGGAAAAAGTCAAATCGGTCAAATTTGTATGGGAGCTATTATAAATCTGAACCGATCCGACCCATTTTCACCATGAATGTTTCTAGTGGAAATATAAGATATTTTGCAAGATTTGAAAAAGATCTGTTAAAATATGTGGTTTCTAGAGCAGAAAAAGTTAAAACGGGAATGAATGGAAGCTATATATAAATCTGAACAGATCTGACCTATTTTCACCACAGTTGTTTCCAGTTTAAACATAAGATGTTTTGCCAATTTTGAAAAAAATCTGTTAAAATATGTGGTATCTAGCGTGAAAAGATCAAATCGAGAGTGAAATTCGTATGGGGGCTATAACTAAATCTGAACCGATTTTCTTTAAATTAAATAGCGTTCGTCCTTATCCCGAAAAATTTCGTTGTGCATAGTTTAATTTGATTCTGGCTACAATTGCGACCTGTAATCTGATTACAAGAATAGATAGACAGACAGACAGACGGACATTGCGAAATCGATTCAAAGTCGATCGCTATAATTAACAATGGGTCTATGCTTTTGGAAGTTAGAAACAAATGCATAAAGACATAATACTCTCGTGGAGTGTATAATAAAAAACGAAATCTGGAACATTTAAATAATAAAACAAGTAAGAAAAGGCTAAAGTCGGACGGGGCCGACTATATGATACTCTCCACTTTCTATCTCATTACAATTCAATTCGGTAAAAAAGTGAAATCGGGAAGGATTTTTGTATCCTGTAAATGTATATGTTTGACAAAAAATGTTAACTCGGAAAGGACATTTGTATGGTGTGTATTGAAATCTGGAACGATGTGACCCGCTTTCACCATGAATGTTTATAGGTGAAATATAATATGTAAAGTTTGGCCAAAATCGGTTAAACATTCGAGAGCAACATTTGTATGAGGGCGATATCTAAATCTGAACCGATCTTAATCAAGCCATGAACATATCCCATTTCAAATCAAAATATATTTTGTGTCATCTTAATTTTTATAGCCTCCACCTTGGGATGAGGGTATATTCATTTTGTCATTCCGTTCGTAACACCTTGAAATATTCATCGGGTCTCCATAAAGTACATATATATATTTCTACGACGATCTAGCCAAGACCTTCTGTCTGTTGAAAACATGCTAAGAGGTTCGTACCAAACAAGCGGCTATAGCTAGAATCATGTGTTTACACCCGTCTGACTGCGTAGATGCCGAAAAAAAGATTTTTCCAAATTCGTACTTTTAGGGTCAGGTCAAATGAAATGAAAGAAATAAAACTGGCACCAAGCAAACGACTGTACCTAGAATCATAAAATTAGATGTGTTCATTCTACTGCGGATGCGAAACATAATGGATCTTCAGTATTAGTAATTTTCGTATCAAAATGGTAAAGACATTTGGTCTGTAGCTGGAATCAAAAATTTCAGCTGGAGGAAATCGGCCCTGAAGGAATGAATGAAGCATCACAATTTATTTAAAACAGTACTCATAAGTATGCCTTTTAGTATGAAATAGTAAACAAATATGAAATAGTAAACATATGTGTATAAAAAATATCACAATTTTTCTAATATGGTGTCGTACTTCTATTTAAAGTCGACTGCCGTTAATATTGTGGAATGGACTCTGTGGTGGAGGCTATACAAGATTCGGCCCGGACTAAGTTAATGCCTTTTTACTTATTTCTTTTCGGAGAAATATTGGCGTATGAAAACAAGGAAAGGAAATTTGTATTTTTGTTGCAATCCGTCACTTACGAGTTTTTTGTATTATATTGTATTATATGTATTTTATTTGTTTTCAAAAGCAAGTGCAAAAATACAATTTTTTTACGTGCGAAGGACCGAATGAATACAGGAAGTAGGCGATCAGCGTAGCAGTGGTATACTTTAAGGTAACTACTTGTACTAATTTCCTCTATACTAATACTTTTCCTCGCCCATCAATTTAATTTGTAACTCTTGATTGTTTTATCATTATATCAGAAAGTGATTGTTTTCGCATTGTCTTATCGCCCTGACAAACTCTTCCGATTTATGTTATTTGCGCAATAGCGTTCTTCTAGTTCGTTTAATGTGTTTATGTGCTAAGTTGTTTTTGTAGTTGGTGGTGTGTTTTTTGTTTGTAGAGCATATTTTTACCTTTGTTGTTGTAGAGTACGTTAAAAGTTCGAAATATTTTTTGGAGGAAAAAGTGTACCAGAAAGCAAAAGGAAATTGAAAATTTTTGCCACGCCATACTACTTCCTATGTGCCTCATTTAAAGTTAAAAAAACTTTAAAACTTTTGGTAACGTTTCAAATGCAAACGAAAAGCTACACCAATGTCTCTGTAATTGGAGGCTCTTTCGCAAATAACCTCCAAGAAATTATGGTTTATTAGATTTTTTTGTTTGTTTGAAGTGAATCACAGGTGGAAGATATTTCTTTAAGTTTGCCACGACTTTGTTTATTCACAAGACATTTGGAGTGTGGTGATGGAGGAGGTAAGTTTCGTTTTTATTGTAAGCAAAATGTACGAGATGAAAAGTGAGCTGTAAATACATGTTGTTACACTACGACATGTCAACTAAACAGAAGACGACTTAGTCATGAAATATCAAAATAATTCTTAAAGAGTATTCAAATAGTGGATGTAACACAGATATTTTCAAAAAATATTAAAAACTCTAAATATTAGATTGTATTGAAACGATTTCGCTCACCCAAACCGAACTGATACTATAAGTAGAATACTCTAAGCTCATTGTTTTATTCAGACGGAGGGAAGAAAGATTAACACGCATATCGTCTTGGGATTTCATGACGATCAACAATATATATACTTTATTCATCAAATCTATCAATTCCCATTGTCAATATATCAGAAATGAACACATTTATAAGGACCTCGACATCCCAATGGTTAAAGAAGAAGTTAAGAAATTCTGCCGCAAGCTTCACATCCATCCCAATACACTCGCTAGAGAGCTGCTAAATTATGAAGGCTATAGACGTCTGAAAAGAATAAATATCTCAGTTCTATACATTTGAATTGTCATTTAATGCTAATTTAATATTTGGATATAATTTTTATTACATCGTTTTGCAAATTCTTGTTGGCTATTGATTGTAAATATTCTTTAGAAAAAATTAAATACTTATTGTATGGAAGGTCCAATAAATAATAAAACATATGGGAAATTGTCGTCCACTTAAAAAAATCAATTCTGGAGCAACAGGGGTATAGAGATGATATGAAAATATGGACCGACATATTTATATTTGATTGCCCTGGAAATTTGGGTTGTATCTGTAGTATTTTAAAATATGGTCCATTTTAGGTTAAGGCGATGCAAGTTTAAAAAATACAAACACCTCTGAATATGGGAACGTAGAATTCCAAATTAAACAAGTAAGGAAAGGCTAAAGTCGAGCGGGGCCGTCTCTATGATACACTCCATTTTCTATCCGAATACAATTTAATTCGGTGAAAAAGTTTGACAAAAAAAGTTAATTCGGAAAGGACATTTGTATGGAGGTATATTGAAATCTGGAACGATATAGGTGAAATATAATATGTATAGTTTGACCAAAATCGGTTAAACATTTGGGAGCAACATTTGTATTTGCGCTATATCTAAATCTAAACCGATCTTAGCCACTTTCACAATAGGTTTTTTACTTGGATTATAAGCTGTTGTGCCAAATTTAAAGAAAATCGAGTACAATATGTGGTTTCTAAAGGCAAAAATCAAATCGGGAGCTACATTTGTTTGGGGGCTATATCTAAATCTGAACCGATCTTACCGAATTTTTGCATAGGTGTTTCTAGTTGGATTATAAGATGTTGTGCCAAATTTAAAGAAAATTGGATACAATATGTGGTTTCTAAAGGCAAAAGTCAAATCGGGAGCTACATTTGTTTGGGGGCTATATCTAAATCTGAACCGATCTTACCGAATTTTTGCATAGGTGTTTCTAGTTGGATTATAAGATGTTGTGCCAAATTTAAAGAAAATCGGGTACAATATGTGGTTTCTAGAGCGGAAAATGTCAAATCGGGAGCGACATTTGTATGGGGGCTATATCTAAATCTGAACCGATCTTACCCACTTTCTGCATAGGTGTTTCTAGTTGGATTATAAGATGTTGTACCAAATTCAAAGAAAATCGGGTACAATATGTGGCTTCTAGAGCGAAAAATGTCAAATCGGGAGCGACATTTGTATGGGAGCTATATCTAAATCTGAACCGATCTTACCTAATTTCTGCATATGTGTTTCTAGTTGGATTATAAGATGTTGTGCCAAATTTAAGGAAAATCGGGTACAATATGTAGTTTCTACAGCGGAAAATGTCACATCGGGAGCGACATTTGTATGGGGGCTATATCTAAATCTGAACCGATCTTACCTAATTTCTGCATATGTGTTTCTAGTTGGATTATAAGATGTTGTGCCAAATTTAAAGAAAATCGGGTACAATATGTGGTTTCTACAGCGGAAAATGTCAAATCGGGAGAGACATTTGTATGAGGGCTATATCTAAATCTGAACCGATCTTGTCCACTTTCTGCATAGGTGTTTCTAGTTGGATTATAAGATGTTGTGCCAAATTTAAAGAAAATCGGGTACAATATGTGGTTTCTACAGCGGAAAATGTCAAATCGGGAGCGACATTTGTATGGGGGCTATATCTAAATCTGAACCGATTTGCTCCAAATTAAATAGCGTTCGTCCTTGATCCACAAAACTTGCTTGTGCCAATTTTTGTTAAGATCGGACTAGAATTGCGACCTGTAGTTTGATTACAACAATAGATGGACAGGCAGACGGACAGACAGACAGACAGACGGACGGACATTGCTAAATCGACTCAGAAAGTGATTCTAAGTCGATCGGTATACTTAACAATGGGTCTATCCCGCTTCCTTTTGGGTGTTACAAACAAATGCACAAAGCCATAATACTCTCGTGGAGTGTATAAAAACTTTTTTATTTTCCCAGTTCAAATTAAAAACTTTTTTTATTAATTTCCTTGATAATCTCAAAATTCATTAAGGATTTCGATAAAATAATGCCTATACCACCCTATTAAACTATGCCTACAATTGTAATGCACAACTTATTATTATTATACACTCCACGAGAGTATTATGGCTTTGTGCATTTGTTTGTAACACCCAAAAGGAAGCGAGATAGACCCATTGATAGGTATACCGACCGACGTAGAATCACTTTCTATGTCGATTTAGCAATGTCCGTCTGTCTGTCTGTCCATCTATTGTTGTAATCAAATTACAGGTCGCAATTATAGTCCGATCTTAACAAAAATTGGCACAAGTAAGTTTTGTGGATCAAGGACGAACGCTATCTAATTTGAGGCAAATCGGTTCAGATTTAGATATAGCCCCCATACAAATGTCGCTCCCGATTTGACATTTTCCGCTCTAGAGACCACATATTGCACCCGATTTTCTTTAAATTTGGCACAACATCTTATAATCCAACTAGAAACAAATATGCAGAAAGTGGGTAAGATCGGTTCAGATTTAGATATAGTCCAAATACAAATGTTGTTCCCGATTTGACATTTTCCGCTCTAGAAACGACATATTGTACCCTATTTTCTTTAAATTTGACACAACATCTTACAATCCAACTAGAAACACCCATGCAGAAATAGGGTAAGATCGGTTCAGATTTAGGTATAGCCCCCATACAAATGTCGCTCCCGATTTGACATTTTCCGCTCTAGAGACCACATATTGCACCCGATTTTCTTTAAATTTGGCACAACATCTTATAATCCAACCTATGGTGAATGTGGGTAAGATCGGTTCAGATTTAGATATCGCCCTCATACAAATGTTGCTCCCGAATGTTTAACCGATTTTGGCCAAACTTTATATATTATATTTCACCAATAAACATACATGGTGAAAGCGGGTCACATCGTTCCAGGTTTCAATATACCCCCATATATATGTCCTTTCCGATTAAACATTTTTTTCAAACACATACATTTACAGGATACAAAAATTCTTCGGATAGAAAGTGGAGTGTATCATAGAGTCGGCCCCGCCCGACTTTAGCCTTTCCTTACTTGTTTTCTAATAATAATAATAATCATTTATTTAATATTTGCCTTACATTTGTTGCAACATGACAGAAGGTAAATATCAGCAATGTTGTTGTAAAAGCTTCTCTTACAATACTTCCAATATTTGTTCAAATATCCTATGGATTTAATTCATGTTGATGCAATTTCATTTAAAAGATTCATTCATTTTGCAAAATATAATCCATTTGAGGCGGTATATTTATTGGTAGTAAAACAGTTATACAATTAATTTGAAATTTATTTTTATATCAATACAAAAAGGACACACCCACCCGAGTATTTAAAGAGTGATTTTTTTGAGGTTAGGATTTTCATGCATTAGTATTTGACAGATCACGTGGGATTTCAGACATGGTGTCAAAGAGAAAGATGCTCAGTATGCTTTGACATTTCATCATGAATCGTCTTACAAACGAACAACGCTTGCAAATTATTGAATTTTATTATCAAAATGCGTGCTCTGTTAAGAAAGTTCATTGCGCGCTTCCATTTTATGGTCAGTTTAATCGACCCACTGAAGCGGCTATTCGGGCTATTGTGACTAAATTTCGCACCAAATTTACATTGTTGGACATTAAACCACCAACACGCTTACGTAGAGTGCGAACTGAAGAAAATATCGCAGCTGTATCGGCCAGTGTTAATGATGACCACCAATTTTCGATTCGTCGCCGTTCGCACCAATTGGGTCTCTGTTACTCAAAAACGTGGAAATGCCAAAATTGGACTAAGCGGATGGACCACCTAAGACGCAGCCGCGGTCAACATTTAAATGAAATTATCTTCAAAAAGTAAATGTCATGGACCAATCTAACGTTTCAAATAAAGAACCGATGAGATTTTGCAAATTTTATGCGTTTTTTTTAAAAAAAAGTTATCAAGCTCTTAAAAAATCACCCTTTACTTGTTCTTGCACATTTGTTTTATTCTCCCCTGTTTCATCTTCCCATCATTTTCTCATGTCGCCGTAACCCATGGAAACTAGCAACAAAACACACAGAACATCACCGAAAACAGTCAAACAAAATGTTTCATATGTTTCTCTTTGCCTCTCCAAAAAAACCGTAAATATATCTAGCTATTAGAGTGATCAAACCCGAAACCGAAAACCGGGCCAACCGGTTTTTATACCCTCCACTAGGGTATTATGTCTTTGTGCATTTGTTTGTAACGCCCAGAAGGAAACGAGTTCGTTTGTTATACAAATCGGCTTAGAATCACTTTTTGAGTCGATTTAGCAATGTCCGTCTGTCTGTCTGTCCATGTATTGTTGTAATCAAAGTACATGTCGCAATTATTGACCGATGTTAACAACAATTGGCAGAAGTAAATTTTGTGGACCAAGGACGAACGCTTTTTAATTTGAAGCAAATCGGCTCAGATGTTGATATAGCCCCCATACAAATGTCACTCCCGATTTGACTTTTTTTGATCTAGAAACCACATAGTGTACCCGATTTTCTTAAAATTTGGCACAACACCTTATAATCCAACTAGAAATACCTATGGTGAAAGTGTCCTTGTGTCCTTTCCGATTTAACTTTTTGTGTCTCCTCCTATTTCACTTCTTTACCGAAGTGAATTGTAATGGAATAGAAAGTGGAAGGTATAATATAGTCGGCCCGTCCGACTTTAGCCTTTCTTTTCTTGTTTATTTTGTAAATTAATTATTATCATAGTATCCACTATCAATGGCTGTTAACAAATGATACAGCGCTAATTTTTTATTGTCATTGTGGAAAAGATTGCCCCAATAAAATTAAATAATCAACCTTCGATAGAAGACTATTTCGCTGTATACGTGTATATATATTTATTCTGCAATCAATGATCAAACCAACAAGTTTACCTCTATCAAAATCCATTTAAAATGTTTTTGAAATCTTACCTGTAATTAGAGAGAAAACATAAACCAGTTAGTAATGAATTAGAATAGGGAATGTAAAAAATATAAGTACATTCAAATTAAGTAGATAAGTACAAACAGTTGCATAGGACAAGCTAAGGAAGGAGTTTTCAGATAATTATCGTTGACGTTATCTAAAAATTTGATATTTATTTAAGGAACAACTTAAATTATGCCAACTAAAGTTAAATCAAATGATGTGGTTACACGGTGCGTATGATCGATATTAATTCAAGAGCAGTTACACAAAAACGGCAATAGCTTTTATAACTCTTTATCGACTGTATAGTTTAAAATTGATTTAAGTAGATAACATTTAGGAGCTAGTATCGATGTAATAAATAAAATAGTTAAAAATTTGAACTATTATTAAAAACTATTATTATTATGTCCTATATTTCCTGTAAGAAAAAAAGGCCCACTTTATTTAAAGAGTATATTTCTTAAATATGTCAGAATAGTTGCACTGTTGATGGTACTCTCAAAATTCAATTATAACTTTGCTCTTATTGTGATGATGAACAGTTTTTATATGAATAGTTTATATATTTATTGAATTTTACTGCAAATGTTTTCAGTATCGATTATGCGTGTGTGGGGCGGTTAAAGTGAACTTATGTGTTTTCCTGTTTTTACTATAAGTCGCCTACATCAGGAACAGCAGAATAATCCATCACAACCGTACCACATTAGAGTTCAATGCATACAAATTCATATAAAAACACATATTTTATATTTTCACAACATTTTGATCCATAAATAAACCGCTATGGTTCAAAATGAACTGTGAATACTAAATTGATTTTTGTTTTCATATATTTTTATACCTGTTTTCGTATATATGCATGTGAGGAATCGCTGATGATAGGGTCAACTCAAACGGACATTAATCAATGCGATGATGGTGATGCTGATGTTGATATAGGAAGCAAATGCAGAGGAAATGGATGTGGATTGGGAAGTACGTGACATCCGCAAAAGATCACTTACGGCAAATAATAAATGAGGTATCCGTACTACTTAGAGGAAAACGATACTTTCTTCTTCAACATCCGTCGTTAATTGAAAGAGTTATTGAAGTTTTCAAACAAAATATTCGCAAAGATACATGCTTTGGTCATTCTGGTTCACATTTCTTAAATCATATCATACGCCCAGTAGAGCAAAAAGTGTCAATCACACATTTTTATATGACTAATAATTTTTATTGTTTTGTATTTACTTTGAGCAAACAGATGTGACTGTTATTGGTGACTTTTTATAGTCAATGGCGAAAAGTAATCAAATAGAGTTATTCATTTAGACTTCCTGTTCCGGATGTCATTCTATGTTCTTTTATGCCCTAAAATGCATATTTGTGTATATATTTTTTTAATAACTTTTTGCGTGTGGTATATGTAAATATATTCATGTGACTGAATATATCAATGTCCAATGTGATGAAATACCGTTTATTACCACATGTGTTTAAGTGATATAATTTTATTTTATATGGAAAGCCAACTCCCTCCCTCCACATTTGTACTTTTGGAAAAAAATGAAACACCCCTAAATGAGACAATAAATACATGTGACTAAAACGAAAGTATGTTAACAATTGGTTTATGCGGCTTATGACTTTTAACAATATTCGCGACTAATGCGCAGAAATAGTTTCTGTTGTCGTCGTTGTATTCATAGGGTGCCTTTATTTGTGGAGAGAGGTATGAAATGTAGTAGAATATCCAATTGCCATTTTTTTTTCAGATTACCCGACTTAATTATCCGCCTTCGTTTGAAACATGTTCATGTGTGCATGAGTAAATATTGATTTGTTGAAGGTATTAAAATATTGGCAAATGGTTTTGTTTAGTTAGAACTGTTAAAATTTTAAAATAATAGTCGGTTTAACACCCGATGCTTAAAAAGCTAAAACAACGTATTAAACTTAATCAACAGAAACCCCCTAAAATATCTGGTTTGGATATAAACAAATTATTATTGAATGTTTTAAAGAGCAAATCAAAAATATTGGATGTGTTGTCTATTATGGAAATAACTTAATGTATAGAAATCTGCGATCCAAAAATCAAAACGTTAACACTAATACCTTTGGTCGTAAACTGTGTCTTATTTATATACAAATTATCTTATAACTTTTTGCTATTAACGAAGAGCATCAAAGTGTTGTCCTGACCAAAATGTTAACCTCGTTTTTCTCCTACAGCAGCTGAATTAATATAAATCATATATCAACCACAAATGTTTGATATATTTATTTTTTAATGGAACGCCGTGAGGCAAAATGGTAAAAAATGATGGGTATGGAAATGTCCCTAACATAACAAAACTGTGTACTTAATTTTTTATGGTCTCGTCGAGTTTGCGTTTAAAAGTACTTGACAGTTTGAAGGATACAATTATTCAATAATTGTGTGTAGTTTTTCAGCTAGTTCTAAAAACGCGATATTGCTCCCAAATAAAAGAGGACGCAGATTTTGTGTTTTTAGGGAGTGGTAGAAAAAAGTCGAAAAAAAGGTCCTTTCGAATTTTAATTCCTCATTTTTTGAAAAATATATATGTATATATTTAAGTAACGAATTTTCGTGCTTTAATCATAACACCGTTGAACAAAAATGAAAATATCTTAATGCACATCAACCAAACTATATTTTTATGAAAGTAGTGACCCACTACGCCAAAACCTCATACTCAATTTTTCATTCTCTGGTCGAATTTTCCTTTAAAAGGACTTCGAAGTTGCAAGGGACATGTCCCTTCCATAAAATTTTATTCACAAAATTCCTAACACAATGTATTTATGTTATGTTTCATAATTATTTTTATACACTCCACGAGAGTATTATGTCTTTGTGCATTTGTTTGTAACGCCCAAAAGGAAGGGAGATAGACCCATTATTAATTATACTGATCGGCTTAGAATCACTTTCTGAGTCGATTTAGCAATGTCCGTCTGTCTGTCCATATATTGTTGTAATCACGATACAGGTCGCAATTGTAGCCAGAACCAAACGAAACTTTGCACAACGAAGTTTTTCGGGACAAGGACGAACGCTATTTAATTTTAAGAAAATCGGTTCAGATTTCGATATAGCCCCCATACGAATTTCACTCCCGATTTGACCCATTTCACTCTAGATACAACATATTGTAACAGATTTTCTTCAAAATTGGCAAAACATCTTATAGTTCCACTAGAAACACCTGTGGTAAAAATGTGTTAGATCGGTTCAGATTTATATATAGCTCCCATACCTATTTCGCTCCCAATTTGAATATTTCCGCTCCAGAATCCACATATTTTAACAGATTTTCATCAAAATTGTCAAAACATCATATATTTAAACAAGGTATACTATGGTGAAAATGGGTCACATCGGTTCAGATTTATATATAGCTCTCATACAAATTTCGTTCCCCCAGAAACAGCGTATTTTCAGAGAATTTCTTAAAATTGAGCATAACACGTTATACTTCAACTAGAAGAACTTATTATGAAAGTTAGTCACTTCATGCCATGTTTGGATATAGCCCCGATACAAATATTCTTCTCTATTTGACAAATTGGGTCAGGTCATATTAGCCTATGATTAGGAAGCATACAAAAATCCTTCCCGTTTTCAATTTTTTATCGAATTGAATTGAATTGTGATAGAAAGTGGAGTGTATCATATAGTCGTCCCCGCCCGACTTTTGCCTTTCCTTACTTGTTTAGTAGTGTATTGGTGCAAACAATATTGTTATTTATTTGATGTTTATTGATTTACTGAACATTTCATTTGATACCCATGTTGTGATAATACGACTTGCACAAAAACGGCGAAAATTCATGGAAGGGGACATGTCCTTTGCAACTTCGAAGTCCTTTTAAAGGAAAATTCGACCAGAGAATGAAAAACGGAGTATGAGGTTTTGGCATGGTGGAAAACTACTTTCATAAAAATATAGTTTGGTTGATGTGCAAAAAGTGCTGTTCAACGGTGTAATTTGAGAAGACTTATTTTTTCCTTTATTACTTTTTGATGTCGCAAGTTTATTGCTATTGATTTTTTTTTTTCAAAAAAAAAAAAAAAACATATTATTGCTTGGTTTGTTTAGTTTGATTAAAAACAAACAGTATAAACTGCTTGCAGTTTTGAAATTGAGCTTTAGTAAAACGATTTTAGTTGTTTTTCTACCGAAACCATGGAATTAATATCAATCATACGGTCCTCCATATAGGATACCTACGATAGCCACATAGAAAGAGTGAACCAATTTTGATTATTTGCAAATCTACTCACGTATCACTATGTACTGCTTCATAATAAATATGACATTATAAGCGGCCATATTTTGAAGAAATTCATGGATGCAGAATCACCAGTATCAATTTAATTAAAAGACATCTAAATACATATAAATGTTTACCCCAATTGATGTCACAGATGTACACTCTCCATATCTCAGAATAATAACCACAGTACTATCTGTTTCTAAATCTATGTAATAAACAAAATGTTCCATTAAAAGTTAAATTTTAAAGTTTGCCGCTACACTTTCCGTAAGTTTTCAAATGGCGACAATGTAAATGAGAAATTAAAATGCAAGCAAATGAAAAATATTTAATTCACTAAAAAGATAAAACATTTTTTGGCTACTTTTATTTGATAACATTTTTTAAATGTTGTATTAGTGTTCTGCAATGAGGGTGTGTTTAACATGAATTCTATTACTGTTAGATCAAAGGCTTTCCTATAGAACAAGCGGATTAGTGATGGCGGTTACAAAGTGATTCAAAAATTAATATCGGTAATGAAAATACTATGGGTTTCTGCAAAAGCCTCGAAATTAATATCAGTCATATGATGTGGGTATGATGAAGACAATATCAAATTGAAATATCGCTACACTGCAAAGAAGAGCTCAAAGCGTTTGACATTAATCGTTTTAAAGACTGAAAAGAGGCATACAAAGAACTAGGCCACAGTAATCCTTAAAAGAGGGGATTTATTCTTACCCGACTCTTGAAATTTATTTATGCAATGACAAAATCTCTGTCATTGTTGAATTGTTTTTGTTTACCCTATAAACAACATTGCACAATGGTTCTAAATCGATTTAATTAATTCTGTGTCTATCGAAGCGATATATTGATTTTACATGTTTAGAGTAGAGATGTATCCAGATGATTTGCAAAATTTCAGATCCCTTGTGGGTATGGTGGCTTCTAGGTGACCTTCCAAGTCAAATTGTGAAATGATTGGCAAACGAATAATTATATACCGACAAAGATATTTTTCACAGTGATAGTGCTACAAAAATGTGCTTACATGCATGTGAACTTCAATAAATCTAATAAATATTTGCAGGATCCTACTTGGTGATCCCCCATATCCACTATGGATCCAAATATCATCTGTTCCAAGCATGTGCAATTTCGTCAAGATATTTCTTCAGTTACAAATAGGGTATCCAATTATTCCGACTTTCAATATATACGATTAATAATTTTTCGAAAGCAAAGAATTTCCGAATGAGGCCTCAAGAGTTATTTGATTAACCGATTAATTGTTCAACTCACCAAATTATAATTAATAAGAGTAAGATAGGCAAAAACATGTACGAGTCACTACTTTAAAAATTTATGTGTAAATATATTTCGAAATAAAATCTGCAAAAAAAGTTTGGGCAGTCCTTTCTCACAATGTTTTTGAACGATTCATGAAGAAGAATATATTGAGGTTTTAATTCGAAATTCAAAATAATAATTTTTATTTAGTCGATGGAAATTTTGAGTATATATATATATATATATATATATATATATATAATAATAACTTAAAATTTATTATTTAATTCATTTAGAGTGCCAAATAAAGCCAATGGATTATTCTAGATCAATTTATAGTATTATAGTATTTTAACTCAAAACTTATAATATCGATTAATGAATTAATTGTGTCAATTTATTCGAATTATTTGTTATACGAAAATCATGAACAAATATTTGAAAACAATTTTTCGATTAAACGAACGGAATTTAATCGGCTGGATATCCAGTTACAAACTTACAGAATTTATTGAAACATCGATATGGAACCTCTGTTCATTGGTACGACAAAATATCAAAGGTTGTACAGAGAGAATTGTGAATGACAACAATAGCAAACGGGGAGAAAACATCAAAAACCTACGCGAAAACAAATATCAATAAACACAAATGTAAATAGATAAATAAACAAAAACATATAAAGAAGGAAATAAAGAAAAATGAATTCGATATATTTGCACTGTCTTCGGATTTATTTGAATATCATAGAACGAACAGTTGTAAAACGTTGCTATGGAACATGGACTGACACATGAGTACGTTTGTATGTTGAAGTGGTAGAAAGAAATATGTATAGAATATGAATAAAATGCTTATGCAAATATGAAGAGAAGTAAATGGAAAATGCATTATATCAAACACAGAGAGATAAACATAACAAATGGTTTTATAATGGTGACTCCATTTTGATTCAGGTTGCATAGTTCCAGATAACACGAAGGCAAGATTCCGACTTGTAAAAACTATTAAGTTTTGATGGATAATTTATACTCAAGTTGTATAATCATAGAGTTAATTTGAGTGAAATTTAGTTTTCTCAAAAATAGCTACATTTATAATACTAGCTAAGAAATGCTGTTTCAAAATTTATAATCGATATTGATTTAACAGAGTTATGCAAATGCTAATTTCTCTCTATTTATCTCTGAATTAATATATATCATACGCTCTGTGTAACCATAAATCTTAGTCCGTGTAAACAATCTTTTGTTGTGTATTTGTGATGCCAAAATTTTAATAGAGATTTTTGCTATTAATAAAATTTTATAATTTTTTATAATTTAATAAATTATAATTTGTAAAATGACAACAATAAATTCAGCAAAAACACAATCAATAACAACAACCGCGAAAACAACGCAGATAGCAATTTTTAAGGAGATGAAAAAGAAGCTAAAAATTCTCTTCGAATAACAGATTGTAACAATGTTAATTTTAAATTGCACTAAATCGTAAATGGGAGTCACTTTAACTTTCAATTAACCCTTGTAAAGCCAAAAAATCAATTGAAATCTAAAAAAACGATAAATATCTTTCGTACACCTGTGTGTTTGCATTCGTTTCATGGTTTATGGATACAGGCATGTATATATGTGCCAGTTAGAAAGAAAGTGGTCTAAGTCAAAAATTCAAAAAAATTGAGATATGCCAATTCTTCTCTTTGCTTGTATCAGATCTCTAATTTAAGAAGTTTTATTTTTTACATTTATAAAAAATTGCCTAACTGACATTGATGTGTGGAGATGTAAACAAACATTTTTTTATGTATAATGTACATTTTAGGTGATTCAGATAATTTGAATAACATATAAAATGAAATTATTTGAAAAGTAAATAATAGTTTTAATATAAAGTTTCTAGACGAACAATCTGTAAATATTTATATGTTTTTTTTTAATATAATAGTGTGTTTTCTTTCATTTTTGGTAAGGAAATATTACTTTTGCGAAAAAATAAAAATTTTGTTTGTTAAATTTTTTCAATTTTGAAAATAATGAAAGTGGTCTAAGTCAGTACATCATCTGAAAGTAGTGGTTCCCTTAGAGGTACCAACGTTGTCGATATTTGTAATAAAAGTTCGATAAAGGATAATCTAAGAAAAAATTTTGTGCTTCGGTGGAAAAATATTTTTCAATTGACTCCAACATAAACCATTCATTGCATATCTCAGAACGGATAAAGTGTGACTTAGACCACTATCATTCAAACTGGCACATATGATGTATGGGGTATCTTATCCCACAAGCAAAGATAAATATTAAATTGGGATCTCATAATTTATGGTAATGTCAGCAATTTATATTAAATAATAATTATACATTAGGGTGTGTTTATTTTAGACAATTTTTGATTTTCAAAAACGTGTAGTTAAACAAGTAAAAAGACTTTAAGTTCGGCCGGGCCGTATCTTATATACCCTCCACTACGGAGGGCATATAAGAACATTACGATATTTGTTTACTATTTCAAAGTACAAGGCATGCTTATTATGTTCATTGCTTTAAATAAATATCTTGATTTCAGCTACAGACCAAATGTCTGTACCATTTTGATACAAAAAGTACTAATAGAATATGAAGATCCATTATGTTTCGCGTCCACAGTGGAATGTACGAACCTTTTTTCATGATTCTAGCTACAGCCGTTTGCTCGGTACCAGTTTTATGCGGATCTACGCAGCCAGACGAGTGTAAACACGGAATTTCATGATTATAGCTGCGTGGTCCCTGGCTGCATGCGGGACAGATATTCGACGTATTTTCATCAATCCGTGCCCAATACGAATTGAGTCTGCTACACCAGCCTGATCTCAATTGTGCCAAAACCACTCTTGTCTGTCGTGGCAGATCCACTTCTTCCGAAGCCACTGATGGGGGATATTCTCCTAGCACGACATTCACTCTGTAGTTGTTAACGGCTTCGACGACTGCATCAGAGTGAAGGCCATTAAGACCTCGCACTCTAGATCATGAAGATCTTCGCTTCCTCATGTAGGTGGTCCACAGGAGACATGTTGTTGCAGTTCGAAAGGCGGCGTTTTGGCAGGTCTGTAGATTTTTCCACTGCGTCTCGCTCACATTCGGTGACCACACTGGTGCTGCATAGTTGGCCACTTCCGAATTTCATGATTCTAGCTGTTGTCGTATCAAAGGTACCATATTTATCCCTATTTGTCCCATTTCGGCCGTTATTTTTTTTTACTTTTTGGTGCTTTAAAATTGTTGGTGCAAAAATTGTCTAAAATCAGCACACTCTACTATACATATACATAAGAACAAAATATATTCGCTCTCGCATGTACAAATCAGCGAGATCGAAAAGATGCATAATAGCATTCCAGCCAGAGCCATTAGTTGCCATTTTATGCAAGTTTCATTTTAACCTTCTAATGGATGTCGGCGTTTCAATTCCTAGCGTAATTTGCCAACAAAATGTGACAACTTTTAAGATTTCATTTAAATGTACTAGATGTCTTTCATGAACCATCCTTCTGATTGAAATTAACCTCGTCAAGCCATTGCTTATTGAGAGCACTTCCAAGACTTCGTCAATAGACCTTAATATATAGACTCATGGAATCCCCACAGTATAAATGGTCCTCCGCACACACCATACGAAAGAAACAATGAAATATGACCCTCACAGCCACACGCATGTTTCTGTTCAATTTAAGGCATGCGCAGCGATTATTTTTTAATTACTCTAAAATAAATAAATTAAATAGCGACACTTACCGACATACTCTCTACTGTTTACATACTGAAGTAATTCGACATAATAACATGGTGGTTTATGGCAAGCTCTACGTGTATATTAGGGTACAATAAAAAAATTATATTTTGGAGAAATTATACGATTTGTTTAAAGGAATGTAATGTTTTTGCGAACTTATTATGCAAGCAATGAGATAAAAATTGCAAAATATAAGTTCATATTCATCTATTTTTTTATTTTATTGCAAAAATCGAAATATAGCAATTTTCTTGGGGAGTGTCTGATTTTGGTGTGGTGAGATAGTGTAATAGTAAACGAATATATCATGTGTAAAATAGTTTATAGATTCGTTCTCCTAGGCTAGTATAATTACAAAGAAATATATTCACATACAAATCATCAAAAACCTTTAATTCATGAATCGGGATAATTTTTCTAATTTTATAACTTAACACACCGCACTAACGTCTTTCCGAACATGTGTCAGTGATGATGTGTATAAATATTATCACAGCAGCTGTGTGCAATTAATCATAGAATCATAATATTATGGAATGGTAATTAATGCAACAGATTCGACGGCAGGGCGATAAACATCGTCATCAACTGTTAACTTTAGTAGCAGCAACAAGAGCTATAATAATAATAACAATTGTATTATTAAAACAATTAAACGATTATATAAGGATAAAGCAAAATTTAAGTGATGTGTCCATATTACGAGGGTTGCTAACGAAATTTATAACCTCACTAAAATGGTTTAAATTAAAAAGTTTTTTCTATGTGAAACGACCTTATAACGGATAAATTTGAATCGGCTGATTTTCTTAAAATCTGCCACAGCACCTTTTTATCCAACTAGAAACACCTATGCTGAAAGTGGGTATGATCGGTTCAGATTTATATATAGCCCCCATACAAATGTCGCTCCCGATTTCACTTTTCCGCTCTAGAAACCACATATTGCACCCGATTTTCATTAAAATTGGCACAACATATTATAATGGATCTAGAAACACCTCTGCTGAAAGTGGGTTTGATCGGTTCAGATTTAGATATAGCTTCCATACATATGTCGCTCACGATTTCACTTTTTCCGCTCTAAAACACACGTATTTTACCCGATTTTCTTTAAAATTGGCACAACATTTTATAATTTTTCTAGAAACACCTCTGCTGAAAGTGGGTAAGATCGGTTCAGATTTAGATATAGCCCTCATACGAATGTCGCTCCCGATTTCACTTTTTCAGCTCTAAAACCCACATATTTCCGCTCTAAAATCCACATATTGTACCCGATTTTCTTTAAAATTGGCACCACATTTTATAATCGAACTAGAAACACTTATGCTTAAAGTGGATAAGATCGGTTCAGATTTAGATACAGCCCCAATACATATGTTGCTCCCGAATGTTTACCCGATTTTGGTCAAACTTTACATATTATATTTTACCAATAAACATACATTGTGAAAGCATACAAATGTCCTTTTCGATTTCACTTTTTTACCGAATTGAATTGTAATGAGATAGAAAGTCCGTCTTTAGTCCTTCCTTACTTGTTTGGGAGATGCCCATATGTCCATACTTTGGTATAACCCAAATGGGGCCCCATTCTGCTCTATTACAGCTCTAGAAACTACATCTTACATCAGATCTTCATCAAATTTTGCAGATCATGATATGTTTGAACTAGGAATACCTACCGTGAATGAGAATCAGATAGGCGTATGTTTTGGCACAGGCCTCAAGTGTTGTTATGGGCCCCCTTCAGATGTCCGTCCGAATCATCCTATTACCGCTGTATAATCTGTATTTATCATTGGATCTTGATCAATTTTTCCAGATCATGTTATATTTAAAATTGGATCTATTACTTTATTATTTACCATATTCATTAAATTTGACGAAAGATGAATTTATAGTAACTGTATAATTTATATGACCTACATAAAATTGCTGCCATGAAATACCTGCGATTAGTAATCAAAGCGAGGTATATACGCAGGGAGTGCTGTAGGGTATTATATAGTCGGCCTCGCCCGACTTTAGCCTATCCTTAATTGTTTTTTAGTTGTTATGCAAAATTGATGTAGCTCCGAGTTGATAAAATATATTTATATTTGGAGTATTCATAAAACAAACAGCAACTTTTTTTCATACATATGTGTTGCTGTTAAGGTCCCATTTTATGACTCATGAATGTAATATATTTTTCTTTGTTTAATACTTAGCAATATTTTGTTATTTCAATTGGCAGTGGTAGATCTGTCACAATTCGGTGGGTGATGTTAGCAATTTTGCGCATTTCTAACACATATGGGGTAGTTTTGAAATATTCGTAAGACCACGTCCACAATTATATGTGTAAAAATAATTTACTAGTTGAAACAAATTTACATGTATAGACAGAACATTTTTATTGGCATACCCACATTTGTCATATCGACTTGTTTATGAAAAAACTTACTATACATTTTCACTTTCAGAAATATGTTATTTTACTTAGTTTTACTGAATTTTCCTCATATAAATTCGCATTCCTCAACTTCAAATTATTCCAATGTATCAATATTAATAACAATCTTAATTTCTCATTTTAAATTTGCCGACTTAACTTACAAATTCTGCGTATAATAAAGTAAAAATAAGCCAGCAAATCACATCATCATCAGTATTTGATGGTAGAGCTTGTGCTTGTATTTCAATTTGAAATATAATTACAAATAGGTATTTTTATTTTTTCGGCTTTATATTTAATATTTGTTTCAATAAAGTCATATTGATTGTTTCGTAAAATACTGAAATAATTACGATAATTAGGACACATTAATATGAAACAAAATGTATCGAATGTTTTATATTGCAACAATGCATGTTTTATGTGTGTTTATGTTCATAAATTTTGCCATATTCGTTAGATTTAGATGTATTTAATAAAACACCTGGGGTTAGTAATAAAAATCAGGTATATACGCAGGGAGTGGTGTAGGGTATCTTATAGTCGGCCTCGCCCGACTTTAGTCTTTCTTTACATGTTTAAAAAATCGATTGTTGTGAAAATTTTCTACCGCGTAAGTCTTTTTGTTAACATTTACAACGCTTTATATAATGCTTTATACATATTCCAGATTTATCAGATTAACTCCTCAGGATAAACGGTTTATTGGTCAACCAATGAAATAGCGACACGGACCGCTTTTCAACTTCTATGGGCAAAGTGAAAGTTCCGACAATTTTACCCAATAAATGATTCCAATTTTTCTTTCATGGTATCCCTGAATTTTAATACCCTCCACTAGAGTCTTTGTTCATTTGTTCGTAACACAAAGGAAACGAGATAGATCCCTCGTTTATTATACAAATCGGCTTAGAATAACTTTCTGCGTCGATTTAGCAATGGCCGTCCGTCTGTCTGTCTGTCTAGACAGACAAATATGCATTTTCCCACTTAAGAAATAATTTAAATAATTTCATAATTTAAACCAACGACGTAATGTTGTTGTATGTAGAATTGAAATTAGATATCTGTTGTTTTGCAGAATATAAAATAAATTTCACTGGATCTTTGGCCTGCCACCGAGACCAAAGGTGCATGTTGAAGGCCTGCCACCTGGGTTAAGGTTGGTCTTCTAATAGACTGATCCAGTATATGAGTTGTGGAAAACTTTATTCAATAAAATTTTGCAAAATTGTTCGTTCCAGTCAGCACCCTTTAAGGAAGTGTTCGCAATATCTTTGATGTTGGGTTTCTTATAACATATTAGAGTGATTACTTAATTTTCACTAGATATTTGCTGAAATCGCTGCTGAAATATAAAGATATTCCGAAAATGCTGTGTTGAAGAGACAAGTCTTTTTTAGATTGCATAGCAATGAAACATAATATTTTTGTTTTATAACAACCTCTGAATTTATTAATTAGAAGAGGAAATAAGAAATGAGATATTCGCACCATTAAAAGTCCGCCACATTGTTTGGGTGCTCTCTTTTTGCTGGGCTATTATATAAAATTTTATATTGAATTATGAATAATTTAATTCCTGTTAGTACTTTAAAATAATCTTACAGACAGTTTACAAAAAGTAGCTTGCTTGTGCTTTGTATTTGATGTCAGATAATGGAAAATTCCTTTTCGGTCACATGCCATTAAAATACACACTTTTATCTATGGACAACTCCCTTAACCCTGCCATTGAGAATTGCCATAGCTATTGACCATTAATAAATTATACCATTCAACACCTCGATACCAAAGTTTTGTGGTTCCTAGATATACGCAGTAAAATACTATCCTGAATGATAACAATTGTAAACCATTTCCGATCGGTTGCATTTTCTCTTGTGTTGCAACAGTTAAATGGAAAGGAAATGAACGAATGTTGGATAACTAAAAACAAAAAATATTTTTTCTATTTCTTTGAAATTCAAACATAAACTAATACCAGCACTTACTCACACATTCACATACTCTCACTTATTCCTTTTAACATATATATTCGTTCGTTTATAGACACACTCACACGCAATGGTAATTTTCTCCACTCAAGCTTTTTCCGTTTCCTGTTTTTATTCACTTTCCTGTTTTTATTCCCTTTCCTGTTTTTCAAAAGAAGCACTTAGAACTTTAACTAAACACAACACAACTGGTCAATTGTAGACAAAGTCAGTTCTGTTGTTTCTCTTCCCGATGATATTTTTACTACTGCTCATCGTAGAGCTCGAAGCGAATGTTTCAGAGCAACAAACACTAAAGTTTTCTTTAGAAAATAATTTGTTTAACATGCAGAGTAACAGCGAAGTTCTTCTTCCCTTCTGTAATTTTGCCTGAAAGGCAATGATGGAAATCTTGGAAATATTTGTGGGGAGTAAAAGGCGTCCAAGTTGGATTCGAAATAGAGGTCATTGTAAGCATTTAACTCATTCAAATTCCATCAGGATCTACTACGGCAAAACAACTATGTTGGCATAGTCCCGGTGCTCGACTTCGTGCTTCTCGTGTAACTCAACAGTACGTTAACTTCTTGGAATATTTTAGAAATGACTCTAACGAAGTCTTTCAAGTACGTTCTATGCAATCCTTAAGACATCCTTTGGGTTGTGCTACACTTAATATATGTAAAAGTCAGTTGTCATTAAACTAATGATGGAGTATTTTAACTCGTTTCAGTGTGCAACAATGCATCAGAAAGTACTAGACTTATCCTAAGTCCATCACTCCATATGATGCAAATGTTAACAAATGAACATATTTTACTAGCTCCGTATTAGCTTCGGCAGCATGAGTAAGATTAAAATCAAGATCCAAATCAAAATCAAGAGTAAAAGTTTTCATAATAGTGACAGGCAGACAGAAATCAGAGGTACACTTATCAGGCCCAACTTATACGACTCACGAAACATTATATTCTGCTACTCTATACTCAACAACGAAGTTGAATCAAACACAGTGAAGGTGTTGAGCGCTCTCAACCTCTTCTTCACCTTCTGTTCATTCTCTGGACATGGTCACCTGTAAGTCAGTAACCCCGCCAATACAGAGATAAAATAGCAGAATACGCACCTTTTCCAATATTTCTAATCGATTTTTCCAATATTTCCAATCAACATTTCCATTCCAATGCTAATCTGAAATCAAATCAACGATTATGAAAGACATTACCCGATCTATAATATTATAGGGAAACCATGCATTTCGCCTTTGTACTATATGTCATACAATAATAGCTGCGTGTTGCAATTTTAAGGCTGCATTT
The DNA here is from genome assembly GCA_947397865.1 of Polietes domitor. Classification (NCBI taxonomy): domain Eukaryota; kingdom Metazoa; phylum Arthropoda; class Insecta; order Diptera; family Muscidae; genus Polietes; species Polietes domitor. The sequence continues at coordinate 49,707 of CANDYM010000074.1, forward strand.
TTCATATAACAATGTCAAACCTTTGTGGCGATCATAAAAAATTATAAATGCCTAGTTAACTCATTTGTCCAATGATTCCCTGAAGTTTGAGTGAACGGTTGAACCTCAAAATGCTACAGTTCATGGATAATCATAGAACAGTTATATAAAAGAAGTGGGTAAATTAGCTACCCGTACTCATACACAGCTTCTGACAAAATCGTATTACAAAGTCCAAGTTCATATTATTGAAATGTACTTATAGGAATCAAAGAATTAGTGTATCCCTGATTCGCCATTGTCTGAACCTTAAACCTTGCGAATTAATCACTCTTAATTTTAAACAGATTGTTGCATTTTTATTTCCTCCGTTTTTAGCACTTTCATTTCATTTTTTATTTTGTTTTCCAGTTCTTCACATTCCTCAGCTGCTACAATTAACAAAACAAAAAGTCCAGCAACTGCATACACTTGACATTTTGAAACATTGTACGAACTGGCTGATGATGAGGCAGAGGATGAAGTAAGATAGCCAGAAAATAATGAAAAAAGAGTTAAACATGAAGTTGCCTTCAATAATAAGGACGTTACTTTTGCTGCTGCCATTCAGTGAATATGCAAGTGATTGTCTTCATTATAACTATGCGAGAAACTTAACTCTTAAATAAGTTAACAATTAAACTTTTCTAGTTAAATTAAAAAATGTTATATGCTGCTTTCTTTGTCTCAAAATTTCTATTCTAATGGAATTAATTTAATTGTAGATGATAATGAAGAATAACAAGAGGAATGGTATTTTTGCTAGCAGTTTATGGGTTGTATAATTACAAAAAATCCAATAACATTTTGTAAATAAAACGTCTTATGTGGTCTTAAACCAAAAGACAATGCCAGGGTGATACCAGATAGTACCATAGGCGACACACACACATTATTTTTTCGCTTCGGGATGAGTCGATGAGAGACTTCACTTACATACATTTTACAAATCATCACATCCGTATTAACTGAAGATAATTTTCTCTATCTCCGTTTTAAATGTAATGCCTATATTGTCATTTGAAGAAAAATTCTGCATTATATTAACACTTAAAATCTGTTCCATAGATTAACAGCATTGTTAGTAATGATGACAAATGTGTTCACATGTTATGACAGATCTTCGCAGACAATCTAAACCCCTTTAAGCGGAAAATGAAACATACGACAGCATAAAGAAATTCCATGAAATCCTTCGTTTTTAATCGCTGAACGTCATTGATTGTGCGATTTTGCTAATCTTGTAGCTCAAGGACTCTAAAAATTAAACATATCCTTAATTCTCGATTATCTCGAAAATCTTATCTTTAATTATACTCTGACTCGACAGTGTAAGAAGCCATTGATTGTGCGATTTTGCGAATATTGTAGCTCAATGACTCTAAAAATTAAAAATATTCTTAATTCTCGTTTATCTTGAAAATCATACCTTTAATTATACTCTCATTGTACAGTGTAGGAGGATATATATTATTTGGGACAGAATTGTAACGCATTGAAGGAGTGACTTAAGACCTGACTAAGTATGTTTGGACCAAATCCATTTCACGAAGTTTTAAGCTGTTCGACCATGCTTTTATAAAGGTTACATTCGTGTGGAAGATGAGCGATATCACATCTTCTAGTACCTCCCACACAAAGTGCCATAAACGTTGGTTACAATAAAACAGATATAACATCCATACGGGTACTCAAAATCATTTGCAATTTGATATTTAAAAATGTTTCTATACTCGCTTTGAACCCCTTCTTGTACCTCCTACACAATTGTCTCAATCCTAGGTACAATTAAATGCTTTATAACTCCTTTATGACTTCATACTAGATCATGTTTTTACAATTATTAACAAATGTGGAAGCTGGGTCCAATTTTCACAAACTTCTAGTACCTCCCACAAACATACTCCGGCGCTAAGCAAAATTTAAGTCCTTCCATACACATGTTCTCTGAGAGTGAAGGTTTAAGCCGGTTTAGCCGACTGACGTTTTCTTGCTTGTTTTCTTAATATTTTATGTATTTTAACTTATTTTATACTCTACAAACATCAAAATTTCAGAGTGGGGTGACAAGTTAATCTTGCTAACGACACTGGCGGCACGCCTGGCTCACGTGAATGGAGACATTTCATCCGAGATGAAATGAATGAAACATAATTTAAGTTATATGTCTACCATGGCCCATACTTACTTGCCTCATCTGAAAATGTTCAGGTGCAACATTTTGCATTATACCACTCTAGCGGTGTTTGAATCCCTCCACTCGGTTTGGATTCGATTTTAGGTCGCTATAGAAAACAATTGTTTTCGCAAGTGTTTGCTGTTTGTTTTCCAAGGAGCATAGGAAGGTATTATATTTAGAAATGCCCTTAAATAAAAAACAAATAAGAGAAGACAGAAGTCGGGCGGAGCCCACTATATGATACCACTACAAATGTCAGTGCAAATATAATACAGAAGAGTGCAAATTTTTGACAAATATGGCTCGATATGTATTTCGAGTAAAAGTATTACGTGTAGTACCAACTTTTAAGAAAATGGTTAAAATACTTGTTTTCTAGAAAGAGAGTGGTATTTGCGTGGGGGCTATATATAAATCTGAACCGATCTGACCCATTGTTAGCATAGATTTACTAGTTGGAATATAAGGTGTTTCCCAAATTTGAAGGAAATCTGTTCAAATATTTGGTTTCTAAAACCAAAATCAAATCCAATCGGAGTCAAGATTTGAATGGAGCTATATAAAAATCTGAACCGATCTGACAACTTTTACCCTAGATGTTTCTTTCTGTTAAAATATTTGGTTTCTATAGCGGAAATATATGGGAGCTATATATAAATCTGAGTCAATCCAGCCCATTTTTACCACAGCTGTCTCCAGTTGAAGTATAAGGTGTTTTGCTGGATTTGAAACAAATCTGTTGAAATATGTGGTCTCTAGAATGGAAAGATCAAAAAAGAAGGAGACATTTGTATGGGAGCTATATCTAAATCTGAACCGATTTGCTTCAAATTAAATAGCGTTCGTCCCTATCCCGAAAAAAATCATTGTTTTAAATTTCATTTAGTTCTGACAACAATAGCGACATGTACTTTGATTATAAGAAAAGATGGACAGACAGACGGACATTGCTAAATCAACACAAAAAGTCGTTTTAAGTTTATCGGTATAATAAACGGTGGGTCTATATTTTTTCATATTGGGTGTTATAAACAAATTCACAAACACATAATGCCCTAGTGGATGCTATAACAAACGAATTCGGCTAGACTATCAACCACACAGATTACCTAAGGAGGAAGTGGAAAGGGAAATGGAGATGGTTTTGTTTTTCTAGTTGGAGAAAACACCCAGAATTTATGCATATGAAGAAAAACTATAACTAAAAGCATTTCATAAACTTGTTGGCCTCTTTTTTTTTGCCGCAAAAACGAAATATCATATAAAGATCAAGACAAAAGTGTCGTTTTTTGAAACACAAACACAATATACCCTCATACATACTTACAAACATCTGAGAACAAGCAAAAGGTAAGTATGACACACCCTTTCAGCTGAACTGCCGCTCAAGACCACGAAAGGTCGAGAAGGAAGGGACACAAAAACACTCACAGGAAACGGAAAACTTTGGTTTTGTTAGCGGCGTGTTATTTTTTTTTTTTTGAAAAATAAATTCTGGCACAAGTTGTCATAGATGGGACAAAACAAAAGGCGGAACACAATAGCCGGTATACAGTGGTTTCAAACGAAAAGGAAAGTTTAGGCAATAATATAACAAATTTGGCATTCTATAACGTAGCTGACTTAAGCGACTTAGTATAAACGGATGGATTATTGATTACCAAAATTATTTTAGCAACGGTTTCCAATTAACAAACAATTCACCATCCTTGACGCGCACAGTTGAAATACCTACCTTATTGTTCCACAGAATGAAACTTAGAAGTATCCCATTAAAATAACATGAACCATTTGAATGTCCGTCTAACTCTCCTTCCGTTTGTCTACCATCTATAAAAGTAAAGGTTATGAGTATTGTAGGATCAATAAAGGTATTCCTATTAATATCGAATTCCCCGTCTGTTTTCCAGCTTGCTTGAGTTCCAATTTTAGTCAGATCTCAACATTACGGGAAATATAGGCAATACGTTCTTGCATGTCAGTTTTTTCTTTTCAGGTAACTGGAACAACTACTGAAAAAAGTGGGAGGATAATATATGATGGCCTGACTCCAGTTGATGTTGTGTGGCTGTGTATGTTTTAAGGTTCTTGACTTTTAAAGTGTTGCTATTTATTTCAATGCTACACGGAAAATGGCTAACGATGGAAAAATAGTAAAAAACCAAACATTTACAAAGATTTTTTCTCGAAAAGTGATCAAATAATAAAAGAAGTAAATAAAAATAATTGGCTAAATGTAACCCTGTAAACTATGTCCAGTAAGAGGAACATGTAGAGTCACGATGTCTCTACTGTTAAATTGTTGTAGTTGTGATATAAGTTATGACCCAAAATTCTACAATCCTAAACAAGAAGGTGATTCTACGATTGATTGATTAATAAGAAACTGCCCACTAGATAGGGTCGATTCTCAACCGAAAAAGTTGGATTTATAGCCCCCAGTTTTAAAGATTAGTCTAAGACATTTTCAGAACATTGTTTATCTTTTATGGTGCACCCTACTTTTAGTTTTTCTTGCATTTTCCGATCGAAAGGTGAATCAAAACAAAATTCAGGCTTTAAATGAGGAAACAGTATAAAAATGACTAAAAGTCTGATGTCACAAAAAACCATCATCAACCAACTGCAACTTTTATATTAGTTTTTAATATATTTTCAGTACAATCTTTTTAATCATGCCCTATTCGTTAACGTGTCAAATGTTAGTCATTTCATTTCAGTCTTTTTATCGTAATTTAATTTGCATAAAGAGTTTGTTTCAATGTCCTTCACACTACGAAACAAATTATTCCAAAAACGCTTCTACATATTGGTGATGCGTTCAACAACCGTCCATCCTGCTATGTGATTTTATTCAGTGCTTTAATAAATATTTAGTGCTTTATTAATATGTTATTGTTGAAGATTTTATAGTTTCGCATTAATCAGAAACTCACAGGATTCCTTTATGTAATGTAATAAATGTTTTAAAACAACCGGTACAACCGTATAATTAATAAAAGGGTGGATAGCGAAAAGAAACTTTTGGAATTTCAGCAATAAGGTTTTTGGAAATGTGTAAATGATCTACAAAGTGAAAGATATCTCCAGAATTTAGAGAAATATATTAATTAATCAAATGATATACATCTGAAATTATAGGTGAAATAGAGTCAATTGGCGTTCTTAATTTTTCATTTTCTTATCCTGTTGCTCCTTAAAAGGACTACAAATTTCTAAAGGATACAATTTTTCAAAAATGATTTTAAATACTTATTCGCACCCTATGACCGGAATAAATGCCAAATCAAGGAAGAGAATATGTGCTCAAAATACTTTAAAGTATTAACAACCATTTCAAATTTTGTCTCTTAAAAAGCAAGATATGAATAAACTAGAAAAACTAAGGGGTAAAGTTGAAATAGATGCTAATGCTGAACTAATACAAGTAGAAGCATGATATTTAAAGTATTTTTAATAGATATTCTCTTCTTTAATTTGACACGTTATCATATAGTGCGGAGAAATATATAAAATAATTTTTGAAAATGTGTATCCTTTGGAACTTTATAGTGCTGTGAAGGGGCAACATGATGAGGAAATGAAAAACTAAAAACGCCAAGTAACACCATTTTGCCTACAGTTGCATATCAAGTGTAACAACTTTTTTTAAAAAATTGTCGTTCGTTGTATTATGCCTTTCATAATTATCTACGTCAGTGAAAGTGTTTGAATATCACTTTCAATGTAAGAATCCAGGGAACATAATGCAATTTCTCGCAAGTATATATACGTATCGCTGTGTCGTTTTTTATGTAAACTTATACCTCTGGGTTTAAATTTTAATTGGTTCGTTTTAATGTCAATGTTCAATGTTTTGACAATATCATAGCAATGTTGTTCTACCGTATTAGTTAGTTAAGTCTTATAGTTTTATGTTTTAAATTGCTGTTTGATAAAATTTCACAAAGACAAAGCTGAAGTTTCATTGATATTAGACTTGGACTACGAGGCCCAGCACATTGTATGTTCGAGGGTATACAGAAGGTATTTATTTATTTATGGATGAACCCTATCTAGTAGATATGTCAAAATGAATCTGAAAATTTCTCGAAATATTATTCATTAAAAGATGTTTTAAGATTTTAAAATTCTGAAAATCTCAGGAAAAACATTGTGTACGTCATAGGAAAAGAAACTTAACATTTTATTTGCAGACATTTATTTATAGGGATTACTATTTACACAAAAATTAAAAATCCTGCTGACAAGTGTATATTCAAATCATTGTATTTCGCAATTGGTTTTTGATTTTTCTATACTTAGTTTGAAAAGTCTTTTCCAGTTTCGTTTTAAAAATATTTCATTATTTTTATACCCTCCTCCACAGGATGGGAGACCCTATTAATTATATACAAATTGTACCAAGCAAATGACCGCAACTGGATCCATGAAATTTGAAATATACATTCCTCTGACTGCATAGAATTTGAAAATAAAACAAGTAAGGAAAGGCTAAAGTCGGGCGGGGCCGACTCTATGATACACTCAACTTTCTATCCGAATACAATTTAATTCGATGAAAACGGGGAGGATTTTTGCATCCTGTAAATGTGTGTGTTTGACAAAAAATGTTAAATCGGAAACGACATTTGTATGGGGGTATATTGAAATCTGGAACGAAATAGGTGAAATATAATGTGTATAGTTTGGCCAAAATCGGTTAAACATTTGCTAGCAACATTTTTATTTGCGCTATATATAAATCTGAACCGATCTTAGCCACTTTCACCATAGGTTTTTTTTTACTTGGATTATAAGCTGTTGTGCCAAATTTAAAGAAAATCGAGTACAATATGTGGTTTCTAAAGCGGCAAAAGTCAAATCGGGAGCTGCATTTGTTTGGGGGCTATATCTAAATCTGAACCGATCTTACCAAATTTCTGCATAGGTGTTTCTAGTTGGATTGTAAGATGTTGTGTCAAATTTAAATTAAATCGGGTACAATATGTCGTTTCTAGAGCGGAGAATGTCAAATCGGGAGCGACATTTGTATGGGGGCTATATCTAAATCTGAACCGATTTGCCTCAAATTAAATAGCGTTCATCCTTGATCCACAAAACTTACTTGTGCCAATTTTTGTTAAGATCGGACTATAATTGCGACCTGAAGTTTGATTACAACTAGATGGACAGACAGACGGACATTGCTAAATCGACTCAGAAAGTGATTCTAAGTCGATCGGTATACTTAACAATGGGTCTATCCCGCCTCCTTTTGGGTGTTACAAAGAAATGCACAAAGCCATATTACTCTCGTGGAGTGTATAAAGATTTCTCCAAATTCTTACTTTCAAGGGATACAATAGAAACAGAGGGATAAAAGTGGTACTAAACGGCTACAGCTAGAACGTGTGTGATTTTCGAAGGCCGAACAGCCGTTTCTACTTTTTTGAAATCATAACAGTGTATATATCTCGTTTCTTGCGTTTGCGATATACCCTAATACACCCACAGAGGTAAAGGTACAATCATTCATATAAAATATTGAAAAGTTAAACTTGTAAACTTTAATTATTCATTTATAGATCAAATTATCCACTTATATACCAACTCAATGGCACAATAGCCTATATGTAAGGGAAAGGTAAACATTTGGAAGGAAGACCACTGTTGTCATTAAAATACCTAATTTGACACACCAGAACATAATAACACTCAGATATTGGTTTTAAAGATATACAGACAGACACACACAAATAAATAAGTGTATTATATAAAAAATGCGAGGGTATCTATTAAAGGATATGCAAGTGGTGTAAGAAAGTAAAATTTAATCGTTTTTATTACGTACTTTATAGACATTTTGTTAAAAATGTTATAGATATTTTATTGCCATTGGTAATGTTAAATATAATATTTTTGTTATTTTAAATTTAGAAAATTTTGCACAATGCCCTCGTAACACATACTTTACAAGTACACATCTGCGTGTACAAACTTTCCTGTGAATGTGAACAGAGTTGCTGATTGCAAGCAAGCATTTGAAAAATTGCAAAATGAATATTTAAATTATGTTTAATTTTTTCCTTGTATGGAACATAACAAAGAATACTCGGTAGGGGAGAAGGAATTGGAGGATCTGTCGAACTCGTTGAATTTTATAAGCTGCTGCAAATTGTTGAGTAATTTCATGTATGTGCTTGTAGGTGATCCCTAATCAGACAATATTTGGCACAACTTCGTGCTAAGCCAATGACACTCTATGGACTTGAATTTTTCAAAAGAGAATTGCCGCCAGTACCATGAGTAAGTCGGTGTCTTTGCTGAGAAATGGATTAGAATGTGGCCATGTTGTGAAGCAGTGACGCATAAAATTCTTCAAGTTATTCATAAACCATTATATTTACTAACAGCCATTTTCACCAACTCCGGTTAGAAATAACCAACAGTATTATAAGTCAAACAACACACAAAATCAAAGATAACCAGACTTAAGACTTAAAATATAAGAATTGTGTTAATGCATTGAACTTTATTGCCCTAAGTATTACCTAAATTGAAGCTATAAACATAGGTATCGAAGCTATCACAACGCCTTTCATTGGAGTCTCTTGAAATGCCTGCTTAGTGTGTGTCATTAGATATGCACCGTAGATGACGACAAGGACAACGGAAAATAAAATGGCAATTGTTTGCACGTTTCAGCAATAACCAAACCCGAAATATAGTCATCGACCAAGCCATGAGGATAATTGAAACTTCATACGTGGTTGTCATGTTTAAGAATGCACGTTGATAACCACTTTATACTCCTTTTGAGAAAGATGTTATCGATGTTGTTGCATCGGCAACAAATTGCTGCCGTTTTATTTTCACTACAGGAACGAAAACGATATTCTTCAATAAAAAGAAAAAACATGTTAACATGACCTGAAACATTGGATGGTTATCGCATGATGCCCATAGGCATAAACAATCGTTTGTTCTTGTTTCCTTTAGTTTATGTTCATATCCTTATTGAATTATTCTTCGTTGATGCCTGCGCTCGCTAGAAGAAAATATTTTTTTTCAATTTCATAAACATATTGCACAAATGTCTGCTAGAAATGAATCAAGACGATGGATAATTCTTGGGCAGTTCTTTGTCAGACAGATTCGTTTGAATTCTGGTATGGAAATTGGCAAACGTTTCATGGCATTTTCCTATGGTCGCAAACCGAGTTATAGGATCTGCCAGATGATAAATGGGAGCAGTCAATTGAGGGTGACTATGTTTGTAAACCCATAACTGACTATATAGAAAGTTTGTAGTCAACAAAATGGATCGGGAGCGTCAATTAGTGCCTTAAGACACCGTTTTGAATAGTATCAATACCTTACAACTGTTCCTCAATCCAAAAACCACCACCCTTTCATTTCAGCATTCCAGCACATTTTTCATCCTGCATCATAACATGCAAGAACTCACAAAACAAGTATCAGGCATGCGATTTTCCAAATGAGAATTTTGTTAAAGGAAATGCAATTTAAGTTTTATTGTTTATGAAATATGAGTTCACATTGCATTGGTAACTGCACATGAGAGTCCTTCTGCATGTGGTTCTTGAATCTTTTCGAAGTTAGTTTATTAATCATCGTTAGAAACAAGTATGTGTGTGTGTCCCAAGAAAGGTGGAAATAACAATTTGCAGAATGTAGTGTTTTGTGCATTTCTTGTCTATATGTGGAATCGTCAATTTCATACGAAACAACATATTCAAGGACAACAAATGCTATAAGCTTTAATAGGAATTTAAATGTTGGCAAAAATTTGAAAAGAAGATGAGTTATGGTAGATGTTGGTAAAATACTAAAAATTAATCATACGCTACTATGTACTATCAGGCCTGGGCTGAAGAATGTCAACAGTTACAGCTGATATGTTACGAGTATTAAAGTTGCAAGTTGGCCCCTGGTTGAAGCTGCTGCCGAAAAGTGAAAAACCTTGGCTCTTGAAAATTTTCAAACACTTACCGAAACTACATTTGTCGTTCGATTGGTAACTTAGTTTCACAAGAATAATTTTCTAGCGGAGAACTAACAAATAATAATAAATCCTTTACAATCCCACAAAACGAAAGCACCCGAAGAAGTGAAAAGTATGTTCATCTTGTGATTCGGAAGTAGTTAACGTTGGGATCTTCACCAATGAATCTAACATAGAGTTGTCATAAAAAATGAAATTTTTATTTAAGATAAAGAAGCAGAATCCGAAAAATAGTATAATGTATTTCTCTGTCATAAAACATGGATTCACATATGCACCCTGAAAATTGCTGAATATGATTTGGCCATCTGCATATTATTAAAGTAATATTTATTAGACTATAAATAGTACTTAAACACTTTGGGCGAATGCTGAAGAATGTTCAGCGACACTACGTCTTAATAAATGTTTACATAGATGATAAGTATGTAAAATATCTAGGTAAGACTTAAGGGAACGTAGAATAAGTAACCTAGTTTTTGACATCTGGAGCGTATGGTTGATATTTATTTTGATATTTTGTAAACTCTTGTGAATTACACTGTGCGTATTTTTTAAGTCATGGAAATATAACCACATACGGACACCACTACTTGATAAACGTGTCTTTTTGGCGGCATATTTATAACTTAAGTTTTAGTTGTATATTTCTGGATAAGGTATAGGGCATGTTTGTCCTAAATCTTTTCATGACATTTTATTTTGTTTTTGTTCTTTTTTGACTATTTTAGGCTGAATTCAGTTCAAACACTTGGCAGTGTCTGTCAATTAGTTTTCACTGAAATTGCACTACCTTGACAAAGATAGCACTCAATTCAATTTACAAATAAACTATTTATGTACCTTGAACCTTTCCGCAAGAACAGGACAAAGTTCATCATCAATGTTGAATGAAATTTAGGGCAAAAATTAAAACACCCACCAGAGTACCAAGCAAACGAGGCTAAAGTGCAGCATTAGGAATGCCACTGGGGAGGCAGAGAAAAAAAACTTTTCATTTTGCGGTTGATAATTGCAAAACTCATTCAACCTTGAATTATGAAATAAAATGTTCTCAATATTTCTGTAAAATTATTATGGTTTATAAACGCGTCACAACACAACGAAATAAAAATCACACCAAAAGTGAAATGGTCCATTAGTGTTTTGGTAAGAGTTGCAGGGAAGTTTTTGTGAGTACGGATGAGTTATAATTTTTTACGCTGTATTGTGAGATGTATTACAGAGCTCCAGAGTTATGATTTATTTATTTTTCAGTTGTTAAACGTTAAATCGGAAAGGACATTTGTATGGGGGTATATTGAAACCAGTAATGATGTGACCCGCTTTCACCATGTAAGTTTATTGTTGAAATATAATATGTAAAGTTTGGCAAAATCGGTTAAAAATTCGGGAGCAACATTTGTATTGGGGCTACATCTAAATCTGAACCGATCTTCCCACTTTCGCCATAGGTGTTTTTAGTTGGATTATAAGATGTTGTGCCAATTTTAAAGAAAATCAGGTTCAATATGTGGTTTCTAGAGCGGAAAAAGTCAAATCGGGAGCGACATTTGTATTGGGTCTATATCTAAATCTTAACCGATCTTACCTACTTTCAGCATAGCTGTTTCTAGTTCGATTATAAAATGTTGTGCCAATTTTAAAGAAAATCGGGTTCAATATGTTGTTTCTAGAGCGGAAAAAGTCAAAACGATCTTCCCACTTTCACCATAGGTGTTTTTATTTGGATTATAAGATGTTGTCCCAATTTTAAAGAAAATCGGGTTCAATATGTGGTTTCTAGAGGGGAAAAGGTCAAATCGGGAGCGACATTTGTATAGGGGCTATATCTAAATCTGAACCGATCTTACCCACTTTCAGCATAGGTGTTTCTAGTTCGATTATTAAATGTTGTGCCAATTTTAAAGAAAATCGGGTACAGTATGTGGTTTCTAGAGCGGAAAAAGTCAAATCGGGAGCGACATTTGTATGGGAGCTATATCTAACTCTGAACCGATTTCCTCCAAATTCAATGCCGATCGTGCTCGGCCAAAAGAAGTAATTTCTGCCAAATTTCATGATAATCGGACCACAATTGCGACCTGTAGAGTGCGGTAAATCGATTCAGCTGGTGATTCTAAGCCGATCCGTATACTTAAAGGTGGGTCTAGCTCGATTATTTATTGGTGTTACAAACATTTGGCGGAAAACTAACTTATAATACCCTAGACCACGAAGTGGTGTAGGATATAATAATACTCTAGACCACGATGTGGTGTAGGGTATAAAAATAAACGCAGAGGAGCGAGAGGTTATTATGATCATTGTGTGTTGACACGTGTTTGTAGGATTCGCACTTAATTGTGAGTACACGTACAGTTTCGCAAAGCTGCATAGTGGTTTCGTTGTAGACAAATTGTTTACAATTATAAAGTAGGGATTATGACCAATAAGTCATTTAAGAAACAATTTCATAATTGTTCTTATATTATTTAATACGAAAGTGTTTCAGAAAATTAACAATTACCCTTTCTTCCATAACTACATCGTAAATTCGCATCTATTTTTATTAATATTAGTGTATCATATCTTAATTATTGCTAAAATTTACAATACTTTTATTTAAATAGATGTGAATCGACAACTTATTAACATTTCTGTGGTATACATTCCAGGGACGTTTATAGCAATTTCATGTAGAGTACTACTAGATATTTACGGTCCTTATAGGAGATCCGTACATCCAACTTTGTCCCTCATCATTTCAACAACATCCTCTGTCGGCATTTAAGCTCTATCCGCATTTTAAGGGCAAGAAAAATGTTTGCATTTGAGTCTCAATTCATTCAGTTTCGCTTTTCGTAATTCACATGTCTGCCCTTGTTTTATGTCAAGCGCTGCAATTCTTACACGCTTTTGCTCTTGTTTGTTACGGCTACGACTGTGGTTGTGACTGCGGCTGTTGCACAATGATATAAGTAAACAACATTTAAATAAATATCACATACAAATATAAAGGTTTAAACTCCAGCACAACGTCATCATTGTGTGTGGTCATCATTGCCATTTTTGAGCAGCAAAGCGGCATCGGTGTCAAATTGCTGGGTTTTAATTGTATATTAATGTGGGAATGTAAAATATTGTTAATATTTAACATTGAAATGTAAAATATTAGCTAATCTCCTTCAATAGGATTCGTATTATGCTTGTCCTTGTGTGCATGGAATGATATTTATGTAAAATATTTTAATAGGACAAAATACGTATATTGATCATTCCATTTCTTACCAAACACCTTCTTTACACCATTGTTTAAATCACTTAAAAGTTTGGAAAATCTTTTTGAGATATACACCAAAAACCTTTATTACGCAAGTTTGGAACATACCCATCGGAGAATATTTCTACTCAGGGTACCTGATTTTTTTTTCGGTGTCATTTAAGCTCTATTCTTCCATATGGAATGTATACCGTAAATAACCATATAAACGTAATCAAATTCTGATTCCATTCATCATAACGAAAATATACTGCACAATGGCAACTGTATTCAATTTATATTCTACATAGCATTTTCTTGTGGTGTAGCTTCTCATCCCCATGTGTCCATGAAAAACAATAACGGAAAAACATAATCAATGCTCTGGAAATGCCAAATATAATAACCATTTCCAAGTAAGAGACTCTCCGAAGGGAGACGTCAATAGTGTTTGCTATGTAGGAAGCACACAGCGGGCTGGTTCCATATATTTGAGTGCAAAAAATATTAGAAGTGATTGTAGAATGATATAACTTGGCGCTGAGAATTTTATTAACGTAATTAAGAAAATTATGAAGTTTCATCAAAATCGGCCAATCCCATTACATCACATATAACTCAAAATTAATTTTTCTTACAATTTTTTTTGGTTCCAATGTCGTGGAATTTTGCACAGAGTTTAATATGTCCAAAACGCAAATATTCTGAAAATTTCATTCATCATATACCGCCCATATAACTCGAAATGAATATTTCATACAAAATTGTTTGTTTTGGTCGGAATGTCTTGAAAATTTTGCACACGTTGAATTTTATAAAGCCATTAGCCTACACTAGATTATTATCAGTGAAAATATCGTACATGCATAAAATACCGAGTTGCATGAAAATGTTCATCAGTTCATCATCAGATGCGAAACATTGAAAATACTTAAACACAAATGGAACTGCATTGGACACATGTTGTAAAAACAGCAGGATGACCTTACATGTGTCGCACTTGAGTAGAACCCACAAAGTAGCCGAAGAATAGGAAGACCAGCACACACATGGAGAGGAAAATTCACTACAATCACGATGACCTGGAGTGAAGTATGTACAAATTGTCTGTAATTCAGATTTAAACATTTGACTTTGCTGTAATAAATTTTATAGAACTCCTTTCCACATTTGTTTGTTGCAATATCCTTTAGAACAAATTATGATGACGAGTTCTCCTCGTAGTCTGCATGCAGCCATAATGACCCCAGTGCAAATTTGAGAATTTGTCAGAATCCTCAAGATAATTTACGACAATGCTGACTTATTCCATGTGTCATTTACCAAAGCCCTGTAATTCTAGGCCACCCTTAAGGTCTACCTTATCTTATGAAGGATGAAACCTGTTAATTTCCAATTGTGTTTGCATTTGTAACGTAGGCCTGACAGACTTGGCAGGACTGTTAGTACACATGTAAAGCCTCTCTTTCATCCACTGGGTTGTTGCATGCAATAAAAGATTGTTCCTGTGTTGGTGGTGCACATTCATTCATTTCCGGTATTTTGTGAGTTGTCGCACATCCATGCCCAGCGGGAAAAAGAGGCGTACGCAAGGCCTTCTTAGGGAGGCACAAGACATGCTTGCTGCATTCTATACTCATTTAAAATTATCACAGGGTAAGATTGGAGAGTAAGGCCTTCCCTCTCGCTTCTATTTGCAGGCCTTCTAGAAGGGCTCTGTCAAAAGGCCATCTAGAAGGCATCCTACTAATGGCCTTCTGGAAGGCCTGCAACCAAAGTCGTTCCAGAAGGCCTTCTAGAAGGTCCAAAAATTAGGCAAAAAATAAAAAACAATATGACGAACAATGTACCAGCATTTTTCAATATTTCTGGCTTTGTTTTTGTGACAGTATATTCATTTTCAATTTAAATCTTTCAACATTTTTATTTGCCTTGGCTGGAATTTGAACCCATGATATTCACATTGCTAATCGGACGTGTTACCTTCTAAACCACTGAACTTTATTGTGTGTTTACTTCAAAAAGTTTATAGAAACACACGACCCTTCGACTAAGCCAACACCTTCGCCGCTGCCTTCTTTTGGCAGGCCTACTAGCATGTCTCGCGAAAGAAGTGGAGTTTGAATGAGCCAACAAATTTAGTTATGTGTTTACAACAAAAAGTGTGTACAAAATATCCATCTATAAAACGAAAACCTTCCGCGCTGCCTTCTCTCGCAAGGCCTTCTAGCATGCCTATCCGAAGAAGGCAAGCAAGCATGAGTAATGGATCGTGTAGCATCTAATGGGAAGGCCTTCTAAAACGCCTTTTCGTAGAAGGCCATCAGGCCTTCAGAAGAAATTATGAATGATATTATATATATTTTGGTGTAAGAGTAAGAGGTGATAAATATGATTTTATTTCATTCACTTTAAGTATTTGACTTGTACACAGTTCAAAAATAGGAGTAACAGATAAATATAGGGTTGTGGATGTTAGTGGGCGTAAACGTCTAAATAATAAAGGTGTTCCCTACTTCTACTGTTTCTAATTAATTCTACACTTTGTAACACCGGGAAATTATCACATATGTCTTCTAGAGAGTAAATGAATAATATTGGGTATTTGTATGGGGTCTATATGAAAACATGGACGGATGAAATATAATGCCAAATTGGAACCCAATCGGCTAAAATATGAAGACACACCGGAAGTGGCATTTGTATAAAGGCTATATCTATACTTGAACCGATTTGCTTAATATTACATAGCGTTCGTATTACCCCCAAAAAATCCACATATAAAGTTTGATTTGAATCGGTGAAGAGTTACGGCATGGAGTTTGATTACAAGAATATATGCATAGGTAGACATTTCTAAATCGATTCAGAAAGTGGTTTTATGTCGATCTGTATTATATTTCCACTTTTAGTTGTTACAAATAAAGGCACAACGACAACAACAAATCTTTTTAACATTAAACAATCAAATCATTTAAAAAATATTAATTTATAATAATTTATTTATTAAAATAATTTAACTTATTAAAATAATTTTAATTTTTATTTAAAATAATTTCCAATTATTTTAAATAAATTTACTTTAATTGACTTCAAATCAGGAGAATTGTGAAAATATCCTTCATATTTCTTGGAAAAATAATAAAATCGACACCATCCGTACTGCCTTCATTCTCCCAGCATGCTAAAAGGCCTTCTAGAGCAAGGCAATGAAGAATGATTTCCAGAAGGTATACAGGAATGTGTTTCGGATCCGAAGAGAACGCATTTTAGATGGCCTTCTAAGGGGAGGCCTTCCAACTTTTCCCGCTGGGTGGTTGTGGATGTATGTATGTCTATGTCAGTCTTCGGTATATGTGCAGATGTGCGTTGTTATAAATTCATTTTCCTCCTTTTATCATTTTTAGTCCTTCCTTTGTTGGTTTGCTTTTGGTTGCTTCTTGATCATTGGCCAACCAATGTCTTTGTCACAGCCATGGTGAAAATTCTTTGAATGAAAAATCTCCAACGTCAATAAAAGCCAGCCAAAAAATATTGTATATATTTGAGGGACGCTGCACCGGGATAGAATGGTAAAATGGAAATGCACGCATTTAAGGATTGCAAGAATGTCAAAATTTACTATAGCTGCTATTATGAGGTACTACCACTTAAGACGAAATGATTTTCATATTTATCCAAATATAAATCTAATTCATTTGGTGAATGTTATGTACTGAAAATTCTTTACTCTTTCTATTTTCCCGATCTTTTAGAACAACTGTTTGCAAGACAAAGTCTTTATTATAATAGAATCGATTAAATGATGAATACGGCTCCGTAGTTAGCTTGTACTAAGAGGTTTGTAGCTTTTAGAAATGGTCTAAGATTTTTATACCCTACACCACTTCGTGGTCTAGGGTATTATAAGTTAGTTTCTCGCCCAATGTTTGTAACACCAAGAAATAATCGAGCTAGACCCACCTTTAAGTATACCGATCGGCTTAGAATCACCAGCTGAGTCGTCTGTCTGTCCGTCTGCTGTCCATCTAAGCTTGTTCGCACTCTACAGGTAGCAATTGTTGACCGATTATCATGAAACTGAAGCAGAAGTTATTTTTCCTGGCCAAGGACCATCGGTATTGGAATTTGGAGGAAATCGGTTCAGATTTAGATATATCCCCCATACAAATGTCGCCTCCGATTTGACTTTTTACGCTTTAGACACCACATCTTGTACCCGATTTTCTTTAAAATTGGTACAACATCTTATAATCCAACTAGAAACACCTATGCAGAAATTGGGTAAGATCGGTTCAGATTTAGATATAGCCCCCATACAAAGGTCGCTCCCGTTCTGACTTTTTCCGCTCTAGAAACCACATCATGTACCCGATTTTCTTTAAATTTGGTACAACATCTTATAATCCAACTAGAAACACCTATGCAGAAATTGGGTAAGATCGGTTCAGATTTAGATATAGCCCCCATACAAATGTCGCTCCCGATTTGACATTTTCCGCTCTAGAAGCCACATCTTGTACTCGATTTTCTTTAAATTTGGCACAACATTTTATAATCGGACTAGAAACATCTATGCTGAAAGTGGGTATGATTGGTTCAGATTTAGATATAGCACCCATACAAATGTCGCTCCCGATTTGACATTTTTCGCTCTAGAAACCACATCATGTACCTGATTTTCTTTAAATTTGGTACACCATCTTATAATCAAACTAGAAATACCTATGCAGAAATTGGGTAAGATCGGTTCAGATTTAGATATAGCCCCCATACAAATGTCGCTCCCGATTTGACTTTTTCCGCTCTAGAAACCACATCTTGTACCCGATTTTCTTTAAAATTGGTACAACATGTTATTATCCAACTAGAAACACCTAAGCAGAAATTGGGCAAGATCGGTTCAGATTTAGATATAGCCCCCATACAAATGTCGCTCCCGATTTGACTTTTTCCGCTCTAGAAACCACATCTTGTACCCGACGTTCTTTAAATTTGGCACAACATTTTATAATCGAACTAGAAACACCTATGCTGTAAGTGGGTATGATCGGTTCAGATTTAGATATAGCCCCTATACAAAAGTCGCTCCCGATTTGACATTTTTCGCTATAGAAACCACATCATGTACCCGATTTTCTTTAAATTTGGTACAACATCTTATAATCAAACTAGCAATATCTATGCAGAAATTGGGTAAGATCGGTTCAGATTTAGATATAGCCCCCATACAAATGTCGCTCCCGATTTGACTTTTTCCGCTCTATAAACCACATCTTGTACCCGACGTTCTTTAAATTTGGCACAACATTTTATAATCGAACTAGAAACACATATGCTGAAAGTGGGTATGATCGGTTCAGATTTAGATATAGCCCCTATACAAAAGGCGCTCCCGATTTGACATTTTTCGCTCTAGAAACCACATCATGTACCCGATTTTCGTTAAATTTGGTACACCATCTTATAATCCAACTAGAAACACCTATGCAGGAATTGGGTACGATCCGTTCAGATTTAGATATAGCCCCCATACAAATGTCGCTCCCTATTTGACATTTTTCGCTTTAGAAATCTTATAATCCAAATAGAAACACCTATGCAGGAATTGGGTAAGATCGGATCAGATTTAAATATAGCCCCCATTCAAATGTCGCTCCCGATTTGAATTTTTCCGCTCTAGAAACCACATCTTGTACTCGATTTTCTTTAAATTTGGCACAACATTTTATAATCGGACTAGAAACACCTATGCTGAAAGTGGGTATGATCGGTTTAGATTTAGATATAGCCCCCATACAAATATCGCTCCCGATTTGACTTTTTCTGCTCTAAAATCCACATATTGTACCCGTTTTTCTTTAAAATTGGCACAACATCTTATAATCCAACTAAGAAACCTATGGTGAAAGTGGGTAAGATCGGTTCAGATTTAGATATAGCCCTCATACAAATGTTGCTCCCGAATGGTTAACCGATTTTGGCTAAACTTTACATATTATATTTCACCAATAAACATACATGGTGAAAGCGGGTCACATAGTTCCAGGTGTCCCATACAAATGTCCTTTCCGATTTAACAATTTTTGTCAAACACATACATTTACAGGAAGCAAAAATCCTTCCCGATTTAACTTTTTTACCGAATTGAATTGTAATGAGACAGAAAGTCCGTCCGTCTTTAGCCTTTCCTTACTTGTTTGGGAGATGCCCATATGTCCATGCTTTGGTATAACCCAAATGGGGCCCCATTCTGATCAATTACAGCTCTAGAAACTACATCTTACATCGGATCTTGCAGATCATGATATTTTTGACCTAGGAATACCTACCGTGAATGAGAAATATAGGCCTATGTTTTGGGCCAGGCCCAAAATGTTGTTGTAGGCTCCCTTTTGAATGTCGGTCGGATTCATCCTATTACTACTGTATAATTTGTATTTGTCTGTCGGATAATTGGATCAATTACCATATTATTAACCATATTCGTTAAATATGACTAAAGATGAATTGATAGTAACTGTATAATTTATATGAACTACATAAAATGTCTCCCATGAAATACCTGGGTTTAGTAATCAAAGCGAGGTACATACGCAGGAAGTGGTGTAGGGTATTATATAGTCGGCCCCGCCCGACTTTAGCCTTTCCTTACTTGTTTTTATTTTGCGATGATTTTGCTTCAAGGCTAAAGTAAAAATAATAACATCTTTAAAAAATGAGCTCGTGACTGAGAGAGCTTAGTTGCACTGTCCGCCTTGAACATAAAATACGATTACTAGGGTATGCAATTGGTCGTATTTTTGGATTGTTCGATTAATCGTTTATTCGAAAATACAAAATTTCTAATTAACCGAATAAAGTCGATAGCTCTTATTCGATTAATCGAATAAAATTTCCTTTAAATTATTTTAATTTTGATAGGAATATATAACACATAATCCAGTTTCATCGTTTTATTTGAAAAATATATTAGATTCAAGCGATTGAAAATTATCGCGATTTGTTTTAAAAAAAGTTCCATTTCGAAAAAACTCTTTCTCTTCATCAGTGGCTCTTCTGAAACGTTTTCAACTTCAAACAGCCTTTTGTATAATGGCTAGCAAACGCTTTAGTTTCGCTTTTGTTGAATATGTACATTAGGAAATTCGCCTGAATTGAAGTATAAAATCAGTGTAATTAAAAACTTTATTCTTCATTCATTGTGACGTATTTTCAGTCGTTCAAGCAAGTCTATTGCAAAGCAAGTACTTAAAGCAAGTTTTCACTAGTAGATATAAAGCAAACTCATTTCGTGGAATTAGTCATGCTTTCCAAAATGATATTTCGCTCTGAAAATGTATGGTAGTATAACATTTCGAATATTATTTGGTACGGATTAATCGAATTATTCGTTATTCGAAAATCGGCCATTTCTGATTATTGGAACATATATGTAATATAAAATATTCGATTAATTGATCTGTTGGATACCTTAACGATTACGGCTACAAAGTAAGCTGACGACAACGAAGAGGAAACCCACACACACCAAGGACAATAAACAAAATCGGAAGTACAACGTCGAAAATAAATCGTGAAATACAAAAAACAACACAGCAACAAACGCACAATCTCTCGTTTTCTTCTTCGCTTTCCGTTGTTGGTTTTGTTGTTAGTATCGTTTTATTTCTGGTTGTTGCTTGATTTTGATGTTGGTCGCTGTTTTCTTTTCATGTCAAACCTCCTCCTTAATGTTGATTTTGACAGCAAAGAAGTGGAGACAATGAATTGTTTTTTAGTTTACGTGGCAAAATAATTTAAACGTTGATCATGATATCAAAAAAAAAGAAAAGTTGAGTACAATGAAAATTTTTGCTTGAAACGTATACAATGTAATTCAAACAATATATTTATAATTCTACCAAAAAATTATCTAAAAACCATAGATTTAAATATCCATCATATCAAGTGACATGAAGAAGAAGAAAAATATTAAAAATTATCCCTAATCCCAATTTTTCACTTACATCAATTTTAATTGCTGCTGTTACCGCATATGGTCCAAATTTAAAGATTTCTCTTTCGCGAGATATAATTACAAATTTGTGAAAACTACTGGATTTAAAAAGAAACTTAGACCTTTTGAAGGATATGTACATTATTTAAGAAAACAAGTGAAATCTGGATCTTAAGTAAAATATTCATCAGTACATATATGAAATAGCTCTAAAAATTAAATTAATTAATTTAGTAGAATAGTAAGGCATATAAATATTTTTTTTTCGAATAGTTCTATTTGAAGTTATCTTTTTCGACTTTCCTGTTCTACTTCCTAAAAGTGTCCTCTTTCACTTGGTATCAGTATCGCGACTAGAAGAAAAATTAGAATGAATTGTTGAATAATTATGTCGTTCAGACTCGACCAGACTATGAAAAACTAAGTACGCAGCCTTGTTATGTTTCGTTCCTGTTTTTAGAGTTGTGTAGGCATTTTCATGATCCATTTTTTTTCATTTTGTCGCACGATGTTATGAATGAACTTGGTATTTTACTAAAATCCTGTTGATGATCCTATTTCAAAGATGAAATAGAAAACTCTGCACTGAGATTTATTCAAAGAGTTTTCAATTTCAATTTTAAAGAGGCAGACAAGTGGAAAATCGAGTTAAATATATTGTTCAAATAATATTATTATTTAAATCGAATAAACATTCTTCTTTATTTTACTTTTCAATATCACCTCTCATACAAATGTATTTTTTCTCTCTCGGCACGAAATGGTTCGTTAATATAAAAAAACGAACAAAAAAGTGAAACAAGAAGTGTTGTATATCAAGCTGTGGTTTATACCAAATAATTTATTTGTTAATTAAAAAACCTCAAAATGTCTGCGTTTTCCACAGGATTTCTGAGAAATGAGATAATTTTTCCAACAATAAACAACCCATTTTTTAACAATTTAATTAAAACAAATAAATATAACATACAAAATGCATAGGATATATTTGCGACGAGAGAATAAGTCCATTGCTGACCGCGTATACATTTTACAATCTATTTATAATTGGAATCGATATTTAACAAATTACAAATTAAATACAAACAAATTTGTGGTCTACCATGGCAGGGCGGAATATATGAATTCATGAATAAAAATGTATGATATGATTCTTTTTGAAAACTTTAATATTCATAAAGGATTTAAATTATATTATTCAAATCCTTGCACAATTCATACAAGGCTTGTCTTAAGTATATCATGTTTTTAGCGTTTCATAAGAAGAATAAATGGTAGGACAACTAAGACTGTGAAAAACTTTGTATTGCCTTGTCTAAAGCACTAAAATGAGGTTACTGGAATTCTGAGGAATATATGATACGTGAAAATGGCAGCATCCATTTTTTAAGTAAAATGCTTTCTGAGGTTTTTTAAATAATCCAATAATAACACTACTCAACAAAATGAAAAAAATTTCATGTACTCCGGATGCGATAATTTTTTCTGTGTAGATAACCTTGACATGAGCTCGAAAAACGCAATATTTTTTTTTTTTTTCGTTTGGTTTTTTTTTTATTATTTTTTTTTAATTTTAAATTTTTTTTTTGGTTAATTTGTTTCGTCCGGCATAAAATTACAATTCCCTTAATCTGTTGATATATTGTTTTCCTATACAAGCAATAGTTTCCAAGTTAAAAATGAATATATAAAGGAAAAAACTTATTTTTTGCCTAAAGATTTAATTTTTATACCCTACACCACTTCGTGGTCTAGGGTATTATAAGTTAGTTTCGCGCCAAATGTTTGTAACACCAAGAAATAATCGAGCTAGACCCACCTTTAAGTATACCGATCGGCTTAGAATCACCAGCTGTCTGTCTGTCCGTCCGTCTGTCCGTCTGTCCGTCTGTCCGTCTGTCCGTCTGCTGTCCATCTAAGCTTGTTCGCACTCTACAGGTCGCAATTGTCGTCCGATTGTCATGAAACTTGTCAGAAGTTATTTTTTCTGGCCAAGGACCATCGGTATTGAATTTGGAGGAAATCGGTTCAGATTTAGATATAGCCCCCATACAAATGTCGCTCCCGATTTGACATTTTCTGCTCTAGAAACGACATATTGTACCCGATTTTCTTTAAATTTGGCAGAACATCTTATAAGCCAACTAGAAACACGTATGCAAAAATTGGGTAAGATCGGTTCAGATTTAGATATAGCCCCCATACAAATGTCGCTCCCGATTTGACATTTTCTGCTCTAGAAACGACATATTGTACCCGATTTTCTTTAAATTTGGCAGAACATCTTATAAGCCAACTAGAAACACGTATGTAAAAATTGGGTAAGATCGGTTCAGATTTAGATATAGCCCCTATACAAATGTCGCTCCCGATTTGACATTTTCTGCTCAAGAAACGACATATTGTACCCGATTTTCTTTAAATTTGGCAGAACATCTTATAAGCCAACTAGAAACACGTATGCAAAAATTGGGTAAGATCGGTTCAGATTTAGATATAGCCCCCATACAAATGTCGCTCCCGATTTGACATTTTCCGCTCTAGAAACGACATATTGTAACCGATTTTCTTTAAATTGGCAGAACATCTTATAAGCCAACTAGAAACACGTATGCAAAAATTGGGTATGATCGGTTCAGATTTAGATATAGCCCCCATACAAATGTCGCTCCCGATTTGACATTTTCTGCTCTAGAAACGACATATTGTACCCGATTTTCTTTAAATTTGGCAGAACATCTTATAAGCCAACTAGAAACACGTATGCAAAAATTGGGTAAGATCGGTTCAGATTTAGATATAGCCCCCATACAAATGTCGCTCCCGATTTGACATTTTCCGCTCTAGAAACGACATATTGTAACCGTTTTTCTTAAAATTTGGCAGAACATCTTATAAGCCAACTAGAAACACGTATGCAAAAATTGGGTAAGATCGGTTCAGATTTAGATATAGCCCCATACAAATGTCGCTCCCGATTTGACATTTTCTGCTCTAGAAACGACATATTGTACCCGATTTTCTTTAAATTTGGCAGAACATCTTATAAGCCAACTAGAAACACGTATGTAAAAATTGGGTAAGATCGGTTCAGATTTAGATATAGCCCCCATACAAATGTCGCTCCCGATTTGACATTTTCTGCTCAAGAAACGACATATTGTACCCGATTTTCTTTAAATTTGGCAGAACATCTTATAAGCCAACTAGAAACTCGTATGTAAAAATTGGGTAAGATCGGTTCAGATTTAGATATAGCCCCCATACAAATGTCGCTCCCGATTTGACATTTTCTGCTCAAGAAACGACATATTGTACCCGAATTTCTTTAAATTTGGCAGAACATCTTATAAGCCAACTAGAAACACGTATGCAAAAATTGGGTAAGATCGGTTCAGATTTAGATATAGCCCCCATACAAATGTCGCTCCCGATTTGACATTTTCCGCTCTAGAAACGACATATTGTAACCGATTTTCTTTAAATTTGGCAGAACATCTTATAAGCCAACTAGAAACACGTATGCAAAAATTGGGTATGATCGGTTCAGATTTAGATATAGCCCCCATACAAATGTCGCTCCCGATTTGACATTTTCTGCTCTAGAAACGACATATTGTACCCGATTTTCTTTAAATTTGGCAGAACATCTTATAAGCTAACTAGAAACACGTATGTAAAAATTGGGTAAGAT
This sequence comes from Polietes domitor, assembly GCA_947397865.1. Classification (NCBI taxonomy): domain Eukaryota; kingdom Metazoa; phylum Arthropoda; class Insecta; order Diptera; family Muscidae; genus Polietes; species Polietes domitor. The sequence continues at coordinate 74,846 of CANDYM010000074.1, forward strand.
CGGTTCAGATTTAGATATAGCCCCCATACAAATGTCGCTCCCGATTTGACATTTTCTGCTCAAGAAACGACATATTGTACCCGAATTTCTTTAAATTTGGCAGAACATCTTATAAGCCAACTAGAAACACGTATGCAAAAATTGGGTAAGATCGGTTCAGATTTAGATATAGCCCCCATACAAATGTCGCTCCCGATTTGACATTTTCCGCTCTAGAAACGACGTATTGTACCAGGTTTTCTTTAAATTTTGCAGAACATCTTATAATCCAACTAGAAACACGTATGCAAAAATTGGGTAAGATCGGTTCAGATTATATTCAGATATAGCCCCCATACAAATGTCGCTCCCGATTTGACATTTTCCGCTCTAGAAAAGACATATTGTACCCGATTTTCTTTACATTTTGCAGAACATGTTATAATGCAACTGGAAACACGTATGCAAAAATTGGGTAAGATCGGTTCAGATTTAGATATAGCCCCCATACAAATGTCGCTCCCGATTTGACATTTTCCGCTCTAGAAACGACATATTGTAACCGATTTTCTTTAAATTTGGCAGAACATCTTATAAGCCAACTAGAAACACGTATGCAAAAATTGGGTATGATCGGTTCAGATTTAGATATAGCCCCCATACAAATGTCGCTCCCGATTTGACATTTTCCGCTCTAGAAAAGACATTTTGTACCCGATTTTCTTTACATTTTGCAGAACATCTTATAATGCAACTGGAAACACGTATGCAAAAATTGGGTAAGATCGGTTCAGATTTAGATATAGCCCCCATACAAATGTCGCTCCCGATTTGACATTTTTCGCTCTAGAAACGACATATTGTACTCGGTTTCTTTAAATTTTGCAGAACATCTTATAATCCAACTAGAAACACGTCTGCAAAAATTGGGTAAGATCGGTTCAGATTTAGATATAGCCCCCATACAAATGTCGCTCCCGATTTGACATTTTCCGCTCTAGAAACGACGTATTGTACCAGGTTTTCTTTAAATTTTGCAGAACATCTTATAATCCAACTAGAAACACGTATGCAAAAATTGGGTAAGATCGGTTCAGATTATATTCAGATATAGCCCCCATACAAATGTCGCTCCCGATTTGACATTTTCCGCTCTAGAAAAGACATATTGTACCCGATTTTCTTTACATTTTGCAGAACATGTTATAATGCAACTGGAAACACGTATGCAAAAATTGGGTAAGATCGGTTCAGATTTAGATATAGCCCCCATACAAATGTCGCTCCCGATTTGACATTTTCCGCTCTAGAAACGACATATTGTAACCGATTTTCTTTAAATTTGGCAGAACATCTTATAAGCCAACTAGAAACACGTATGCAAAAATTGGGTATGATCGGTTCAGATTTAGATATAGCCCCCATACAAATGTCGCTCCCGATTTGACATTTTCCGCTCTAGAAAAGACATATTGTACCCGATTTTCTTTACATTTTGCAGAACATCTTATAATGCAACTGGAAACACGTATGCAAAAATTGGGTAAGATCGGTTCAGATTTAGATATAGCCCCCATACAAATGTCGCTCCCGATTTGACATTTTTCGCTCTAGAAACGACATATTGTACTCGGTTTCTTTAAATTTTGCAGAACATCTTATAATCCAACTAGAAACACGTCTGCAAAAATTGGGTAAGATCGGTTCAGATTTAGATATAGCCCCCATACAAATGTCGCTCCCGATTTGACATTTTCCGCTCTAGAAACGACATATTGTAACCGATTTTCTTTAAATTTTGCAGAACATCTTATAATTCAACTAGAAACATGTATGCAAAAATTGGGTAAGATCGGTTCAGATTTAGATATAGCCCCCATACAAATGTCGCTCCCGAATTCACTTTTTCCGCTTTAGAAACCACATATTGTATGAACTACATAACATTGCTCCCTTGAAATACCTGGGTTTAGTAATCAAAGCGAGGTACATACGCAGGGAGTGGTGTAGGGTATTATATAGTCGGCCCCGCCCGACTTTAGCCTTTCCTTACTTGTTTTTTTTAAATCCATAAAAAATCCAAAATGAAAAAAATGTCAAATCTTATTACTTTTACGTAAAGTCACATAACCTATGAGCAAAATGAGACAAAGATCATGAAAATCGATGCACGCGTTTCGCTTTTATTCGCAATTGAGTAAAGGTATGAATTTCAAAAATTTGCTCGACATATGCACAACTTTGTCTATGGTAAGGTTTTTTCTTTTTTATTACAAAAAAATTTAAATTTGTTGGGTGACAAAAATATATGACTTTAAATTAAAAAACAATTCGATATATCGAGCCCTTAGCGCGGAATGATCGCAAGCGCCAAAACACACATTTTACAGGAGAAGGTTTTTATTGATTATTTTGAAATAATAGCATAAAATGAAATATGTTTTAATGCAAAATGTTTTAATTCCGCCGTACCCAACGAATTTTTATTAAAAATTAATCATTTGTTTACATCATACGGTACTTTTGGCGCTTGCGATACAAATATTGTACTTGCGGCTACAAATACAGAAAAAACTGTGGCGCTTACGATATAAGTTTTTTTCGATTAAACCTCGAAATTTTAGTAAAAACACACTTTTTATTATAAAAAAATTATTAAACAACATAATAAAATAGATAACAATACTTTTATAAAGGGAAAATGACTAACTATTTTTTAAACTATTTTAGACACATTTGAATTCCTATTATTAATAGTTAAATTTCATATAAAAGTTTTTAGGTAATATCGATATTGAATTTTTCTTTGAACGAATAATGAAATTAATATCTTTCATCCACCCTACTATCTGCCAAATATTCATATTTAAATTTTGCGCAAATCACAGTTTTTCAAAATGTGCCGATCTCAAACAATTAAATTTTATTTTAATGTTTGGCGGTAGAAATACTGTAGAAAATGAATTCCAGTCCTTAAAATCTAAATTATTTAGTAAAATACTTTCATAACACTTCGGTATCGTGCGGGAATTTGTACTTACGGTCGGCCACTCTGAAGGGGCCCAAATTATTCTTCCTTTACAAAATGATTCTATGTTTAGAATCAACTGGCATCATTGTATGACCGGAAAGCAAAAATGTTATGTTAACGTTCTTAACGAAATCTGAAGTTTTTATACCCTCCTGGATGGGGGTATACTAACGTTGTCATTCCGTCTGTATCACCTTGAAATATCGACCTAGGGTCTCAGGTCTATATATCAGTATATATATTATTGATCGTCATAAAATTCTAAGACGATCTGACCATGTCTGTCCATCCGTCCGTCTATTGAAAGCACGCTAGCAACTAAACGAAAGGAGCTAGGAAGTTGGATGTATACATTTCTCTGATTCCGTAGACACGCAAAATAAAGGGATTTTTCGAAATTCGGACTTTTTGGGGTTAAAATGGTAAAAGCGGATAAAAAAAGTACCAACAAAATAACCGCAGCTGGAGTCATGAAATTCGGAGTATACATTCCTCTGACTGTGCAGACACGAAAATTTGTACAGAGGGATAAAAATAGTTCCAAACTTAACGGCTACAGCTAGAATGATGAAATTCGGTTTGTACATCCCCTAATTGCGTAGACACGTAAAATAAAGAAATTTTATAAAGTCGTACTCTTAAGGGGGTAAAATACATAAAAGGGGATAAAAATGGTACCAATAAAATGACCTATGCTAGAATCATGGAATTCGGTGCATACATTGCTCTGCAAAATAATAATAATAACAATATTTATGGTATGTAAGCTTTTTTGAAAATATAAATATTATATATTTATTTTTTAAATTGACTTGAAGTATTACTTCGTTATATATAGTGTAAACGTGTTTGTAGCCTTGTCTTATAAGCGTGGTTTGAAATAATAAAATAAGGAAAACAAGTAAGGAAAGGCTAAAGTCGGGCGGGGCCGACTATATAATACCCTACACCACTCCCTGCGTATTTACCTCGCTTTGATTACTAAACCTAGGTATTTCATTGGATCAATTTTATGTAGTTCATATAAACTATACTATAAATTCATCTTTAGTCAAATTTAATGAATATGGTAAATAAAAAAGTAATTGATCCAATTTTCCAGCAGATATTCCGAGTAAAGTAAATATAACATGATCTGGAAAAATTGATCAAGATCCAAAGACAAATACAGATTATACAGAGGTAATTGGATGAATCGGACGGACATTTGAAGGGGGCCTATAACAACACTTGAGGCCTGTGCCAAAACATGCGCCAATATATTTCTCATTCACGGTAGGTATTCCTAGTTGAAACATAGAATGATCTGCAAAATTTGATGAAGATCCGAGGTAAGATGTAGTTTCTAGAGCTGTAATAGAGCAGAATGGGCCCCATTTATGTTATACCAAAGTATGGACATATGGGCATCTCCCCAACAGTATGGAAAGGCTAAAGACGGATGGAGCCGACTATATATCTCACTACAATTCAATTCATTCAAAAAGTGAAATCGGGAAGGATTTTTGAATCCTGTAAATGTATTGGTTTGACAAAAAATGTTAAATCGGAAAGGACATTTGTATTGGGGTATATCGAAACCAGGAACGATGTGACCCGCTTTCACCATGTATGTTTATTGGTGAAATGTAATATGTAAAGTTTGGCCAAAATCGGTTAAACATTCGGGAGCAACATTTGTATTAGGGCTATATCAAAATCTGAACCGATCTTACCCAATTTTTGCATAGGTGTTTTAAGTTGGATTATAAGATGTTGTTCCAAATTTAAAGAAAATCGGATGCAAGATGTGGTTTCTAGAGCGGAAAATGTCAAATCGGGAGCGACATTTGTATGGGGGCTGTATCTAAATCTGAACCGATCTTACCCACTTTCACTATAGGTGTTTTAACTTAGATTATAAGATGTTGTGCCAATTTTAAAGAAAAACGGGTACAATATTTGGATTTTAGAGCGGAAAAAGTCAAATCGGGAGTGGCATTTGTATGGGGACTATATCTAAATCTGAACCGATCTTACCCAATTTTTGCATAGGTGTTTCTAGTAGGATTATAAGATGTTGTACCAAATTTAAAGAAAATCGGGTACAATATGTGGTTTCTGAAGCGGAAAATGTCAAATCGGGAGCGACATTTGTATGGGGGCTATATCTAAATCTGAACCGATCTTACCCAATTTTTGCATACGTGTTTCTAGTTCGATTATAAGATGTTCTGCAAAATTTAAAGAAAATCGGGTATAATATGTCGTTTCTAGAGCGGAAAATGTCAAATCGGGAGCGACATTTGTATGGGGGCTATATATAAATCTGAACCGATCTTACCCATTTTTTGCATACGTGTTTCTAGTTGGATTATAAGATGTTCTGCCAAATTTAAAGAAAATCGGGTACAATATGTCGTTTCTAGAGCAGAAAATATCAAATCGGGAGCGACATTTGTATGGAGGCTATATCTAAATCTGAACCGATCTTAGCCGATTTCGGCATAGGTGTTTCTAGTTGGATTATAAGATGTTGTACCAAATTTAAAGAAAATCGGGTACAATATGTGGTTTCTGAAGCGGAAAATGTCAAATCGGGACCGACATTTGTATGGGGGCTATATCTAAATCTGAACCGATTTCCTCCAAATTCAATACCGATGGTCCTTGGCCAGAAAAAATAACTTCTGACAAGTTTCATGACAATCGGACAACAATTGCGACCTGTAGAGTGCGAACAAGCTTAGATGGACAGCAGACGGACGGACGGACGGACGGACGGACGGACGGACGGGCGGACAGACAGACATCGTTAAATCGACTCAGCTGGTGATTCTAAGCCAATCGGTATACTTAAAGGTGGGTCTAGCTCGATTATTTCTTGGTGTTACAAACATTTGGCGCGAAACTAACTTATAATACCCTAGACCACGAAGTGGTGTAGGGTATAAAAATTA
>CANDYM010000075.1:7500-10000 GCA_947397865.1 Polietes domitor
GAGAAACTCATGTTTTATGACGCAGCTACTGGCATTTAGCAAAGACAATAACAAAAACAGTGAGAATAGAAATAAGTGGTGCATTGACAGCGGCGCGACGAGTCATTTCTGTTGTGTGAGAGAGTTATTTACGTCATATGTAGAGTGTGTGGAGAGAGTGGTGTTACCGAACAATATGTATGTAGAGGCGATCGGTCGCGGTGACGTCGACATTGATGGTGTTAAGATAACATTAAAGAACGTTTTGCATGTAACATCGATTCCTCATAATTTTATCTCCGTGAGCAAAGCAACCAACGGCGGTATGAGTGTGCTTTTTAAAGACAATTATGTGAAGATAATGAACGATGAGAACATATGTGTTTTAAAGGCACATAAAGAAAACGATTTGTTTATTTACGAAAGTAAAGAAGGAAAACGGGATAATAAATGCTACAGTGTGTTGAAACAGAATGAAGAGGCAATAAAATGGCATAATAGATTCGGACATTTAAATTATAACTGTTTAAAAGATTTAATTGATAAAGACACAGTGCGTGGTATTAAAATAAGAAATATGCCGAATTCGTTAGATTGTGCTACGTGCGCAAAAGGCAAAATATGTGTGAAACCGTTTCCTCAGACATCGGAAAATCGATCAAATGATTTGTTACAGATTATTCACAGTGACGTGTGCGGGCCGGTAAATAGAGTATCATTTGGTGGTTCACGATATTTCGCGACTTTTATAGACGATTATTCGAGATATGTTACCGTGTATTTTTTAAAATCAAAAAATGAAGTGTTTCAAGCATTTAAAGACTATAAAGCTGAAGTCGAAAAACAAACGGGTAGAAATATAAAATGCTTGAGAACGGATAATGGTCGCGAATATGTTAATAATGACTTTGATAACTTTTTACGTGGATGTGGAATTATGAGACAATTAACAGTTCCGTATACGCCGCAGCAGAACGGTGTCGCCGAGAGAGCGAATCGTACATTGGTCGAGATGGCGAGAACAATGATCATTCATTCCGGTTTATCTGAATCGTTTTGGGCTGAAGCAGTAAGAACGTCATCGTATATAAGAAATCGTACAACAACAAAGATTCTTCGCGATAAAACGCCATTTGAATTGTGGAACGGATTTAAACCAGCTGTGGGTCATTTCAAAATATTTGGTTCTAAGGCAATTGTGCTTAATAAGACTTCGACAAACAAATTTGCTCCAAAGGGTACCGAATGTGTGATGATTGGATATAGTGAAGAAAGTAAAGCCTATAGACTTTATAATCCCAATAATCGCAAGGTAGTTGTCGGAAGAGACGTTATATTCTTGGAGAATACGTTTCATGAGGACGAAGAAATCAACAATGATGGCGAAGTTTTTATATTTAATTATAATACTGCAAATTTCGAACAACCCGTTGTGCAAAATGGAGTTCATCGAGAAGAAGCAACTGTAGAAGATCTTGTTCATAGCTACAATGAATCTGAATTTCAACAGCCATCAAACGAATTTCAGGAAGCTGTTCGTCGAGAAGGAGATGTTGCCTGTGTACCAACAACAACAACCAACAACGGTGAACCTGAAGAAAACGATCCTCAAGAAGTTGGTAACCAACAGCAAGTAAGTGAACAAGCAGTTGTTAGAATTGGACCAGGAAGGCCAAGATTATTGCGCGATGGATCCAGAGGGCGGCCGCGAAAATTGTATAACGAACTACATGCATTGAGTAAGTGTGAAATTGAAGCCCCTGAAGATGTTGAACATGCCCTAAATAGTCCATATGCCGAGGACTGGAAAGAGTCTATGAGAATTGAGTATGGATCGCTTATTAAGAACAAAACTTGGGAGCTAGCGGATTTACCCGAGGGTCAAGTAGCCATAGGTTGTAAATGGGTTTATGCAGTGAAAAGGAACAAAGATGGAGCTATAGATAAATTGAAATCTCGACTTGTGGCAAAAGGGTGTTCCCAACGTTATGGTGTAAATTACAACGAGACTTTCTCCCCAGTTGTCCGCTACGCTAATATAAGGCTGGTAATTGGGTTGGCAGTAGAATATGGTATACATCTACACCAATTGGATGTATCCTCCGCGTATCTCAACGGTGATTTGCACGATACGGTCTATATGAAACAGCCACCATATTTTGAAGACAAGAAAAATCCAGGAAAAGTACTTAAACTGAAAAGGTCCCTCTATGGTCTAAAGCAGAGTGGCCGCGAATGGAACTCCAAACTGAACGAAGTTTTGAAGAAACTTGGATTCTCTCCATGTATTAGTGACCCATGCATTTACATTAAACAACATAATGGGATTTACAACATAATTGTGGTTTACGTGGATGATTTAATCGTCGGAAGTACCTCCTTGTCTGATTTGAATATTGTTAAAGAATTGCTTGCAAAAGAGTTTGAGATTGTTGACGGTGGTGAATTATCATATTTTCTTGGGATGGAATTCAGTCGTGAAGGCGATCTTGGTCCGATAACTATATCACAGAAGCAGTAT
>CANDYM010000076.1:0-18438 GCA_947397865.1 Polietes domitor
TACGAAGTATCACAAAAACTTTTTTGAGAACAAAAAAAATCGGATTACTTTAGAAAACTAGTCTTTGTGATACCTCATATGAAAATCCCACAATTCCCAAAACGGGGAAAATAAATCCCAAAAATTTCATTTTTTTTAAAAAATAATAATTTCGATAGAGACAGAAGACAAAAAATATTTTTTACAGCTGCTACCGTAGATAAATTAAGTTTTTACTTTTGAAATCGGTGCTTTGGGTTTCGATAATTAATTGTCAAAATAAATATTTTTTTATGAGAATTAGTCATTATTGTTGTTATCCATTTCTTGATACCTTTGCGTTTATCTACATGAAATCCACTTTCCATAATGTATGTCTGCACTTATTGTATATATCTTGATGAAGGTGGTTAAGAACTATCAAATACAAAATCACTGTTTATACACTCCACGAGAGTATTATGGCTTTGTGCATTTGTTTGTAACACCCAAAAGGAAGCGAGATAGACCCATTGTTAAGTATACCGATCGACTTAGAATCACTTTCTGAGTCGATTTAGCATAATTAAGTTTTGTGGTTCAAGGACGAACGCTATTTAATTCGAGGCAAATCGGTTCAGATTTAGATATAGCCCCCATACAAATGTCGCTCCCGATTTGACATTTTCTGCTCTAGAAACGACATATTGTACCCGATTTTCTTTAAATTTTGGCACAACATCTTATAATCCAACTAGAAACACATATGCAGAAATTAGGTAAGATCGGTTCAGATTAAGATATAGCCCCCATACAAATGTCGCTCCCGATTTGACATTTTCCGCTGTAGAAACGACATATTGTACTCGATTTTCTTTAAATTTGGCACAGCAGCTTATAATCCAAGTAAAAAACCTATGGTGAAAGTGGGTAAGATCGGTTCAGATTTAGATATAGCGCAAATACAAATGTTGCTCCCAAATGTTTAACCGATTTTGGCCAAACTATACAGTAGACCGGTCCTTATTTCTTTTTTTCGAATTCGTATGACGGCAAGCGCTAAAACTTCTCTATTTGAACCTAAAAATACAAATAAAAATTTGAGCTTGATTGGACAATTTTTAGGCGTGCCCCCGCCAACAATTGTTTGTCATTAAAGTTAGTTACTATCATATAGGGGAAATTATCACCTTTGGTGCTCTTTTTTTGACATAACTCGAGAACCACTAGTCCGATTTTGTTTAAATAAATTGAAAAATAATTAAGAATTAGAATTCCTTTAAAATGTGTATATATAGCGTTTTTCTATATAATCAACAGTTTAGCCGGTAAAAATAAATGTATGAAGAAAATAAATATTTTTTGCCTAAAATATTAATATTTTTTATTTTTTAAATTCATAGAAAATCCAAAACGAACAAATACATTTTAAAATTAAAAATCTAAAGCGATGACAACCAAAAGACTTCGATCGGATAATGACATTATGTTAATTGGCGTAATGGACCACCAAATTACTGGAGCTAAATTACCAGGAAGAAAACAAGTGCTACAAGTTTTATTTTATAATTTAAGAATAGTTGGCTTAAATTTAAGAGAAAGTTCTAGATTAGTTGTTGCTGAGGTCAGCACGTTTTGGCAAAAAGCACGAATTCCAACACACCATGAAAAACACTGCATTGAGAAGCTGGAAAAATTATACAACAAGTGGAGAGATATTACAAAGCATCATGGTCGAAAAACAGAATGTCAAAACAGGAAAGAAACTGAATTTCAAGATAAATTAGATGATTTATTCGATATCGCACATGCAAACGCGTTTGAATTAATTAAAATACAAGAAGACAAAGAGTTCTTAAAAAAGCAACGAGAAAAAGGAAGACCAGGTTGTATGCTAGGAACGGATAAAATTGTAATGCAGAAAGAAAAGCGAAAGGCAGTCCAGAAAGAACAAGAAAACCAGCGTCGAATAAAAGAAGATGAACGAAAAGAGTTATATGAACAACAGATTCAAAGAGGTATACAATTAAATATTCTATCTTTTAAGCAAATCACAATTATTGATGTAAAACAGGTATGATTGACATTGACGACGAAAACGATATTGAAGTTGTAGCATCAACATCAACATCTGTACCAAATCCAAATCCAGGTATATCAGGTATCTCCAGAGGTAAAACAATTTTTTTTACACCAAGACTGCTTTCAACTTTGGATAAGTGGAAAATCACTGATGGTGCTGCAGTTCATATCCTAAGCGCAACTGCTGACGCGTTGGGCTATGATATCGAAGATCTTATACTAAGTAGATCATCAATTCGTCGAATGCGTCAGAAGCATCGTGCAACAACAGCACAAAACATTGCAGCAAACGTTGATGTAAGTACTGTAATGTGGGTTTTCCCTATGCTTCTTTTTTTATGTTTTGAGTATAAATTAAGAAACTTGAGTTTTTATTTGCAGATTCCACGTAGTTTTGTTTTGCACTGGGATGGTACAATGTTACCAGAAATTAGTGGCAGGGAAAAAGTTGACCGTTTGCCAATCATAGTCTCATCTCAAGGTATCGATAAACTACTTGGCATTCCAAAGTTAAAATCTTCGAGTGGAAAAGAAATATCAGATGCCGTGTTTAATTCAATAAATGAATATGAAATGCTTGATCTAGTTCAAATAATCTGCTTCGACACAACTGCTCATAATACAGGAGTTCAAAGCGGTGCTGCTGCTCTGCTTGAAGGAAAACTAGGTCGCGATTTATTATATTTTCCCTGCAGACACCATATTTACGAGTTGTTGATCCGTAAAGTGTTTGAAATTAGAGTGGCTACTACAGCCGGTCCAGAAGTGCTAATTTTTAATCGCTTTAGCAAATACTGGATTAATATTGACAAATTAAATTACAAGAGTTGTTTAGAAGATGAACACATTATTACAGTATTGACTGCTGAAGAACGTGGAACAATTTTAAATTACTGTCTAGATAACTTAAAACAAGCTCATAGTAGACGCGACTACAAAGAATTATTGCAATTAGTTGTCACTTTTCTTGGTGGTACGGTGCCGAATTTTAACACCTTTCGTATACCTGGTGCAACTTCTCATGCTCGATGGATGTCAAAATGTATTTATGCACTTAAAATGTATTTGTTTCGTAATGAATTCAATATGACCAACCAAGAGTTAAACGGTATACGTAGTGTCTGTCTGTTCGTAGTTCGTATTTATGTAAAAGCCTGGTTTGGATGCACTAAAGCAATTGAAGCACCAAATCAAGACTTAAATTTAATTAAAAATATTACGGCTTATCCTGAAAGGGATATAGCTCTTGCTTTGCTACAAAAAATCAGCAATCATTTGTAGTATTTGTCGGAAGAAGCAGTCGGTCTTTCATTCTTCGATCCTAATGTAAGTGTTGCAATTAAAAAAAATGGTTCAGGCAATTAATGTTGAAGCAAATACAGAAAAATGCAAGCGAATAATAACTAATCCAACAAATATCGGCACATTTGCGCAAAAAGATTTAAGCGATTTTGTAAATTCCAATACACACGCATTCTTTGATCGTTTAGAAATTTCAAAAGAATTTTTGCAAGTCGATCCATCGGATTGGAATGAAAGATTTGACTACGCTCACGGATCACAAATTTGTAAAAACCTATCTGTAGTGAATGATGCAGCTGAAAGAGGCGCCAAATTCATTACAGATTATAATAATAAATTAACCCACAACGAAGAGGAGAAACAATTCCTTTTTCAGGTGGTTAAAGAATATAACATGAATTATCCCACTTTTAAAAAGACTTCACTATTAAATTAAAATAATATTAATGTTACTATGAGTATGAAATTAATAAAAATATTTAAGTTTATTCTTAATTTTCAAATAAATGTAAATAAAATAAAAAATATATATATTTTTGCCTTATTTCTCATAATAAAAACAAAAAGGTGCTTGGGGCACGGCTAAAAATTATCCAATCGTTGTCAATTTTTTTTTTGCTTTTTGGGACTAAAACGAATATTTTTAGCGCTTGCCGTGAGAGAGAAAATAAATTTGTCCATATAAATAAGGACCGGATTACAGATTATATTTCACCCATTTCGTTCCAGATTTCAATATACCCCCATACAAATGTCCTTTCCGAATTAACATTTTTTGTCAAACACATACATTTACAGAATACAAAAATCCTTCCCGTTCTCACTTTTTCACCGAATTAAATTGTATTCGGATAGAAAGTGGAGTGTAGCATAGAGTCGGCCCCGCCCGACTTTAGCCTTTCCTTACTTGTTTTCTTAAGTTAAAATTTTACTCAAAATACAAAATTATTTTTATACACTCCACGAGAGTATTATGTCTTTGTGCATTTGTTTGTAACACCCACAAGGAAGCGAGACCCATTGGTAAGTATACCGATCGACTTGGAATCACTATTTGAATCGATTTAGCAATGTCCGTATGTCTGTCTGTCTGTCCGTCCGTCCGTCTGTCTGTCCATCTATTCTTGTAATCACGATACAGGTCGCAATTGTAGCCAGAACCAAACGAAACTTTGCACAACGAAGTTTTTACGGGATAAGGACGAATTTGAGAAAATCGGTTCAGATTTAGATATAGTCCCCATACGAATTTCACTCCAAATTTGACTCTTTTCACGTTGGATACCACATATTTTAACAGATTTGGTTCAAATTTTTCCAATATAAACATGATAAAAATGGGTCAGATCGGCAGCATTAACTTGTTACTTGAACTGGTAGAACCTATTGTGTAAGTGGGTCACATCATTCCAGGTTTGATATAACCCCGATACAAATATTCTTCTCGATTTGACAAATTGGGTCAGGTCATATTAGCCTATGATTAGGAAGTATACAAAAATCCTTCCCGTTTTCAATTTTTTAACGAAATGAATTGTATTCGGATAGAAAGTGGAGTGTATCACATAGTCGGCCCCGACTTTAGCCTTTCCTTACTTGTTTTGTATTAAAAATGTTGGGCTTAGCCTGTATAATTATCCAGTAGGTCGTATCGATTTTTTTAATCGCTTTGGAATAGCAAGGAAAGCTGGAGGCAAGTGTTAGTATTACTGTCCAAAAAAGAAAAAAAAACTTAAAAAAGGACAATGTTTCCCTTAAAATAAGAACTTATCGTCATAGGAAAAACTTTTGTAATGTTTTCAATACCAAAAGATAGGTGACACATCGACTATGTATAAGTGTAGTAAGAGCTAAATACACTCGTGTTATCTGGTCTTTAATTGATGATAAAGTGGAAAGTTTTAAAAAAAAATATTTTTATATGTCACCTTTCCTAGTCATGTAAGTAAAGGGTGATTTTTTAAGAGCTTGATATCTTTTTTTTTAAAAAAAACGCATAAAATTTGCAAAATCTCATCGGTTCTTTATTTGAAACGTTAGATTGGTCCATGACATTTACTTTTTGAAGATAATTTCATTTAAATGTTGACCGCTGCTGCGTCTTAGGTGGTCCATTCGGAAAGTCCAATTTTGGGCAACTTTTTCGAGCATTTCGGCCGGAATAGCACGAATTTCTTCGGAAATGTTGTCTTCCAAAGCTGGAATAGTTGCTGGCTTATTTCTGTAGACTTTAGACTTGACGTAGCCCCACAAAAAATAGTCTAAAGGCGTCAAATCGCATGATCTTGGTGGCCAACTTACCGGTCCATTTCTTGAGATGAATTGTTCTCCGAAGTTTTCCCTCAAAATGGCCATAGAATCGCGAGCTGTGTGGCATGTAGCGCCATCTTGTTGAAACCACATGTCAACCAAGTTCAGTTCTTCCATTTTGGGCAAAAAAAAGTTGGATATCATCTCACGGTAGCGCTCACCATTCACAGTTACGTTACGATTCGCATCATCTTTGAAGAAGTACGGTCCAATGATGCCACCAGCCCATAAACCGCACCAAACTGTGACTTTTTCTGGATGCATTGGTAGCTCTTGCAATGCTTCTGGCTGATATTCACTCCAAAATCGACAATTCTGCCTATTTACGTACCCATTGAGCCAAAAATGAGCTTCGTCGCTGAACACAATTTCTTTCTTTCTGAACTTTCTTAACAGAGCACGCATTTTGATAATAAAATTCAATGATTTGCAAGCGTTGCTCGTTAGTAAGTCTATTCATGATGAAATGTCAAAGCATACTGAGCATCTTTCTCTTTGACACCATGTCTGAAATCCCACGTGATCTGTCAAATACTAATGCATGAAAATCCTAACCTCAAAAAAATCACTCTTTATATAAAACAAGCAAGAAAAGGCTAAAGTCGGATGGGGCCGAGTATATGATAGCCTCCACTTTCTACCCCATTGGAATTCAATTCGGAAGAATGGAAATCGGGAAGGATTTTTGTATGAGTCCTAATCATGGACCCGATGTGACCCACTTTCACCATGTATGTTTATAATAAATATGTAAATTTTGACCAAAATCGCTGAAACTTTTGGGAGCAACATTTGTATAGGGGCTATATCTAAATCTGAACATATCGTAACCACTTTCAACATATATATTTGCTAGCTGGATTATAATGTGTATATTTAAATCTGAACTGATCTTACCCACTTTCACCTTAGGTATTTCTAGTTGGATTACAAGGTGTTGTGGCAAATTTGAAGAAAATCGTGTAAAAAATGCGGTCTAGAGTGGAAAAAGCCAATTCGGGAGCGACATTTGTATGGGTGCTATATCTAAATCTGAACCGATCTAGTCCGATTTCACTATAGGTATTTCTAGTTAGATTATATAATGTTGTGCCAAATTAAAAGAATATGGGGTAAAATATGTGGTTTCTAGAGCGGAAAAAGTCAAATCGGGAGAGATATTTGTATGGGGACTATAACTAAATCTCAACCGATTTACTTAAAATTAAATAGCGTTTGTCCTTGATCCACAAAACTTACTTGTGTCAATTTTTGGTAATATGGGGCAATAATTGAGACCTGTATTTTGATTACAATAATAGATGGACAAGCGGACGGACAGACATTGATAAATCGATTCAAATCGAGATTCTAAGTCGATCGGTATAATTAACAATGGGTGTTATCTCGCCTACTTTTGGGTGTTACAAACAAATGTATACAAAAATTTGGAAAAACGAGTCGAAAGTAGAGATTGAGACTTTCCATTTGATACTAATATCGTAACACTACTTTTAATAACCTACCCAAACGCAAAAAAATGCTGTGTGAATATAAATGAAAATATAACAGACTAGCGACCCTATAATTCTGAAAGGGCATGTTTGAGTAGAATAAACTTATAGTCCAGTTGGTCTGCGTTTTTTACAGCAGATTTTCATTTTTTGGTCGAAGGGAGCATTATACTAAGAGAAAATAGTTTTGTAAGTTAATGTCTGTGGGAATTCTCATTGTCAGAACTATATTGCAGAATTTTATGAGGATCAATTTTGTGGAATATCTTAAGCCTCTACCTCCTCTCTTTATCGGTCAATTGTACCCCTTTTTCGATAAAATCGCAAAAAGTCTTTTCATAACGAGTCACTGTGTGGTGTGGCTGTACTGAAAAATTGGGTTGATCGAATGAGGTACTCCCGAGCCAGTCGTTGTACTCACATGAATGATATTGTGTTCCATTATAAAATGACAAAGTTCAACGTTTTCCATAAAAAACAGCAATTGGAAAAATTAATTTGTACTAATAGTTTAATTTGTACTAATAAGTTTAATATTTCCCGAATTATTACAATGAAATGTTTTAGGAGCACAAGAGGGAACCATGCCTGCAAAATGTCCATTGTGTTGTTCGCTGTGTGCCACGTAAACTATACTTCTGAAACTAAAAGAGTGATTTTTTTGAGGTTAGGATTTTCATGCATTAGTATTTGACAGATCACGTGGGATTTCAGACATGGTGTCAAAGAGAAAGATGCTCAGTATGCTTTGACATTTCATCATGAATCGTCTTACAAACGAACAACGCTTGCAAATTATTGAATTTTATTATCAAAATGCGTGCTCTGTTAAGAAAGTTCATTGCGCGCTTCCATTTTATGGTCAGTTTAATCGACCCACTGAAGCGGCTATTCGGGCTATTGTGACTAAATTTCGCACCAAATTTACATTGTTGGACATTAAACCACCAACACGCTTACGTAGAGTGCGAACTGAAGAAAATATCGCAGCTGTATCGGCCAGTGTTAATGATGACCACCAATTTTCGATTCGTCGCCGTTCGCACCAATTGGGTCTCTGTTACTCAAAAACGTGGAAATGCCAAAATTGGACTAAGCGGATGGACCACCTAAGACGCAGCCGCGGTCAACATTTAAATGAAATTATCTTCAAAAAGTAAATGTCATGGACCAATCTAACGTTTCAAATAAAGAACCGATGAGATTTTGCAAATTTTATGCGTTTTTTTTTAAAAAAAAGTTATCAAGCTCTTAAAAAATCACCCTTTACATGTCGTCGATTAGAGCCAATGAAATATTGCAAATCATCATTAAACAATCCAAACTTCATTTTCGTAGGGTGACTGGAAATTGTTTTTCCATTTGTAATATATAAGACAGGCGGTGTATTTAAGACGGTTTAGCCGACACAAATCTTCGTAATTTGCAATAAGTTGTTACTGATCTTCGCAACCGAAAGTTTCGCTGGGTAGCACCCACTGAAACCACAGTTCCACGAACCATTTCTCCTGTACTTTCACACCAGTGACTTATATTTATTATATATGTATATGTCATAAACATACATACATGTATGTGTGTTCATCTATGTGAGTACATATCTATGTATAGAAATGTAATGTTGATTCAGCTTGATGTGAGCGTGTGTGAGGGTGTTCATGGCAAATGTAAATATTGAAACACTTTTAGTTGAAGTGAATAATAATCGAACATAAATGAGATTATGAATGTTTAGGTTTACTGTCTCTATACATTAATCGAGTAGAGTCACCACATTCATACGGATTGATCTGTGTCTAGAGTGTATTATCTGACAAATCTGGACTTAATCATATTCTAAAATATTTTGCCGATATCGCGGCTAAATTTAGCTGTGGATGCATTTAAAGTTCATAAATGCTAAAATAGTTGAAAATGTCATCATAATATAGGTTATTTGTTGAGATGTATATCGAAAACCATGTATTGTATTGGAACTTCTTTTAGTTCGTAGAAAAAAGAAGCTTCTGAAGTGTTCTTTTGTTTTTAAAAAGATGTATTTATTTTTTCGATTTCCTTTTCAGACACTGTTTTTCCTGAAGATTGAATTTATTTAGTATTGTTACTTTTGTACAATATAAAACTATATTCGCGAGGCCGACCGATGCCTCGGCATTTACAAGTATTGTTAAACTATTTTCTTATTTATTCATTTTAAAAATAATATTCTACTTATTGCTGCTAACATCGATTTAATTGCTGAAATGGTAAAACCTTCTAAGCCAAAAATGAAGCAATACTTTCTTCGTTGTTCTCTGTTAATGTATTTTGGAAAATATATTTAAAGCATACTTTAGGGATGTAAGGTTTTATGGCATGCGAGCGCATGTAAATATTAGGCCGATAATAATCTTAAGTTATTTATAAAGTTATAATAGCCGTTTGTCATGGATTAATGTATAAAATAATTTTTTTCCAAAATCGTAAAAAACTAAAATTTTTATTAGGACGTGGCACTGACAATTTTCATTTAATTGTGGACTCAAACTAAATCGCTGATAATGATTTGTATTAACATATATATTAAAATAAGAAATTTATGACGTGTTTTCATACTAACTTTCATGGGAGATGGGCGTGGTCGTGGGCGGATGTAAAAAACAATTTTGTTTTTGATCTAATTTGACGATATATTATTTTCTGTGGGGTGCTAACGCTAACCATCCGGAGACAATTGAAGCGTTGAAACATGAACTCGAAGATACCATTGAAGAGATTCGAGCCGAAACAATCGAAAATGTACTGAAAAATTGGGTTGATCGGATGAGGTCGTACAACTGTTATTGTTATTGTGTTCCATTATCAAATGACAAAGCTCAACATTTCCAATAAAACTAGAAATTTGGAAATATAATCAGTACTTTTATATAGGCGATTCTAATTTAAAAAATTCTAATTAAATGTCGCACCCTGTGTATAATAATGACTAACTATCCTATCACATTGTAATGACTCAAGAATATCCTTCAACGAATAGACCAAAGGAAATCAGTTTATGGGTCACGCAAATAAAAAACTGAGTTGATATCACCTCTACTAGCTGAATGGCTTGCTGTGGAGATTAAAAAGCGATAAGCTCTAATATGCAGCCTCCCATGTACACATTAACAATGATACTAACTTAACTTATGCAAGTACACTCTGCTTTGTCCTCTGAAGGACATATAATATAAACATACGAGTGTGAGTGTAATGACACTCCATCCATTCATTCTTCTTCTCGGTTGGCTGGTTGGCGTGTAAGCACTTGTGTACACTTGTACTACTTATCATTGTTATTAATTCATTACGCATGTAAAGTATTGTACTTGTCGTAGGTAGTCCCTTCCCCGTCTAATGTCACGTGAAACTATGGAAACTATTGGCACATGACCACATACATACTAAATATACCTTCATGTACATATGAAATATTTATGTGTATGTATGTTAAGCCGACTCAGTTTTTATGCAGGCGAAATAAGTTACTGCCCTGTAAATGGAGATTAATAGGTTTTATGATTGTTTTTGGATCGGTTTTGTATATAACGCTAAATTAAAAACAAGTAAGGAAAGGCTGAAGTCGGGCGGGTCGACTATATAATACCCTACACCACTCCCTGTGTATATACCTCGCTTTGATTACTAAACCCAGGTACTTCATGGGAGCAATTTTATGTAGTTCATATAATTATACAGTTACTATAAATTCATCTTTAGTCAAATTTAATGAATATGGTAAATAATAAAGTAATTGATCCAATTTTCCATCAGATATTTCGAGTAAATTAAATATAACATGATATGGAAAAATTGATCAAGATCCAATGATAAATACAGATTATACAGCGGTAATAGGATGAATCGGACGGACATTTGGAGGGGGCCTATAAAAACACTTGAGGCCTGTGCCAAAACATGCGCCTATATATATCTCATTCACGGTAGGTATTCCTAGTTGAAGCAAAATTTGATGAAGATCCGATGTAAGATGTACTTTCTAGAGCTGTAACAGAGCAAAATGGGGCCCCGTATGGGTTATACCAAAGTATGGACATATGGGCATCTTCCCAAAAAGTATGGAAAGGCTAAAGACGGACGGAGCCGTTTATATGATACACCCCACTTTCCATCTCACTAAAATTCAATTTGGTAAAAAAGGAAGGATTTTTGAATCCTGTAAATGTATGTCTATGATGGGGGTATAGTGAAACCTGGAATTATGTGACCCGCTTTCACCATGTATGTTTATTGGTGAAATATAATATGTAAAGTTTGGCCAAAATCGGTTAAAGATTCGGGAGCAACATTTGTATTGGGGCTATATCTAAATCTGAATCGGTCTTACCCACTTTCACCATATGTGTTTTTAGCTAGATTACAAGATGTTGTGCCAATTTTATTGTGGTTTCTAGAGCGGAAAAACTCAAATCGGGAGCAACATTTGTATTGGGGCTATATCTAAATCTGTACCGATCTTACCCACTTTCACCATATGTGTGTTTAGTTAGATTACAAGATGTTGTGCCAATTTTAAAGAAAATCGGATACAATATGTGGTTTCTAGAGCGGAAAAACTCAAATCGGGAGCAACATTTGTATTGGGGCTATATCTAAATCTGAACCGATCTTACCAACCTTCGGCATAGGTATTTCTAGTTCGACTATCAAATGTTCAGCCAATTTTAAAGAAAATCGGGAACAACATGCGGTTTCTAGAGCGGAAAACCCCAAATCGGTAGCGACATTTATATGGGGGCTATATCTAAATCTGAACCGATTTTCTCCAAATTCAATACCGATCGTCCTTGTCCAAAAAAAGGAACTTCTCCCAAATTTCATGACAATCGGACCACAATTGCGACCTGTAGAGTGCGAACAAGTGTAGGTGGACAGCAGACGGACGGACAGACAGACATCGTTAAATCGATTCAGTTTGTGATTCTAAGCCGATCCGTATACTTAAAGGTGGGTCTAGCTCAATTATTTCATGGTGTTACAAACATTTAGCGGAAAACTAAGTTATAATATCCTAGTCCGCGAAGTGGTGTAGGATATAAAAACTGTTTTTTGGATTTTAAAAAGATAGGTGGATTTGGACCACCCTTTAGCTGTTCCTTAGATGGATGGTTTTAACTACAGTTTACAGGTTTTTTATAATCGATGAGAGATAGTTTGTAGGTTGGTGTTTTCATAGTTAAGAACACAACAGATGAATTCTAACGTGAATTTTGGTAGTCCGTTTGGTATTGCAAGACATTAGTTTTGATGATTTTTTTTTGAAACATATTGAAAACTGTGGCAACTCCGTGATGTTGAAGTTTTTCATATTTTGCAAAATGCAGTTCACTCAATGTGTCATAAGTTTTGTTCTTTGCAAGATATTGAGACAACTGTTCTCCAGTAGAATTATTGGTTGTATTTATACCCTCCACGAGAGTATTATGTCTTTGTGCATTTGTTTGTAACACCCAAAAGGAAGCGAGATAGACCCATTGTTAACTATACCGATCGACTTAGAATCACTTTTTGAATCGATTTAGCAATGTCCGTCTGTCTGTCCATCTGTTCATCTATTCTTGTAATCACGATACAGGTGGCAATTGTAGACGGAAGCAAATGAAACATTGCACAACGAAGTTTTTCGGGATAAGACGAACGATATTTAATTTGAAAGAAATCGGTTTAGATTTAACGAATTTCACTCCCGATTTGACTCTTTTCACGCTAGATACCACGTATTTCAACAGATTTTCTTCAGATTTGGCAAAATATCTTATATTTCCACTAGAAACACCCATGGTGAAAACAGGTCAGATCGGTTCAGATTTATATATAGCTCCCATACGAATTTCGATCCCAATTTGACTTTTTCCGCTCTAGAAACCTCATATTTTATTAGATTGTCTTCAAATTTGGCAAAACATCTTATATTTAAACTAGGATCACCTGTGGTGAAAACAGGTCAGATCGGTTCAGATATATATATAGGTCCCACACAACTGTCTCCCCCGATTTGATTATTTCCGTTCTATAAAACACATATTTTAACAGATTTTCTTCAAATTTAGCAAAACAACTGATATTTTAACTAAAACAACTCTGGTGAAAATGGGCCAGATCGGTTTAGATATATATATATATATAGCTCCCACACAAATGTCTCCCCCGATTTGATTATTTCCGCTCTATAAACCACATAATTTAACAGATTTTCTTAAAATTTGGCAAACCAGCTCATATTTCAACATAAACATCTATGCTGAAAGTGGGTCATATCGGTTCAGATTTATATATAGCTCCCATATAAATGAATCCGCTCTAGAAACCACATATTTAACAAATTTGGGAAAGCGTCTTATAGTTCAGAAAACCTATGCTAAAAATGTGTCAAATCGGTTCAGATTTATATATAGCTCTTATTCAAACTTTGTGTTCAATTTGTTTTACAAATACAGATAGAAGTATGAAATTTGTAGTATATATACCCGGTTCAAATGTAACGGCTTTTTTATACCCTACACCACAGGGTATATTGACTAGGTGGAGGTTATCATATAGTCGGCCACGCCCGACTTTAAAATCAATTTTTATTTTTGACTCAGCATTCTAAATACTCCGTATATTTCAGAGTGGACTTTTCAGTAGTTTCTGAGATATCAGCAAAAATGTAGAGGTACTCATGCGTTTTTGCTTAGAAATTTCTGGCGATCCTACTCTGAAATTATCAGGGTGAACATCTAACAAATGTAGACAATTTTAGTGAAAAGTTTACAAAAATTTAACATTGTATATTTGTTTCAAAAAATAATTCTGATTATTTATTTTAATTTTCAAAAAACATATTTTTTAATTATAATTTTTCGCATAAAAAATTATCCCGAAAAAATTTTTTCTTGATATCTTTCAAGCAACAAAAGATATGAACAGTTCTTAGTTTTTCAAAATTTCAAAGTGATAGGGTTGCCAAAGTTTTCAATTCTTTAAAAACAATTCAGAAATGGTGACGTTGTGGTGTTAATTTAAAAATTGTCATGAATTCAGAAAATGTTCAATAATTCAGTTCAAAGTTAAGGTTTTCTAAGTTCTATAACATACTACTTATTGGGATCAAGTTTTGGATAAATCCCCATAATTAGAAGAAGTTTGGAAATGGCTTCGCTCACTCAGCTGATAGCTTTTCAATATACTTACGCCAGTCGCTCTAATGTACACATATGTATTTGAACACATACACATACATCTATCGAAAACAGAGTGTGCACAGGTGAATGTTGTTGAAAGGACATGCTTTATGGTCATAACCAATTCACCTGCTGCATTATTAAGGATGTCATCGAGTATTCTATTGACGGCTTTTCAAGGACCCTCCAACAGATATGTTGTGAAAACTTAGCAGTTTAACTGTCTGGATGGCCAACGACAACCACCATCATGGCTGAGAAGTTGCCTCTGGCGGCATTGATGATTGTAAATTATCCTGCTGAAGTGTGTGTCTGTGTGTGTGTGTGTAGATAAACAAAGTCAATGGATGTTTACATTGTGGCGAGAACTATTTGCACTTCTGATACAAATGTAAACATTTGTCATATGAATATGACATTGATATTGGTATTGCAATTGAATTGTGCCACAGTGCACAGTGCGGGAATTGGAAAAAATAGATGTTCCAACCGTGAATACAAATAAAAATATATGATTGCATTTTTGTCAATGCGCAAAATAATATTACAAACAGATGTTAACAAAGAAAACATACCCTAGTAATTTTGTTGTATAAGATGACGTGTAATTTTGCCATTTAAGCGGGAAGAGCAATATTTACAACTTTGGTGTCTTCGGTGACACCCACTGAAATATTGCGAACATTTTTTTCGTAGAACATTTTAATCCTTAAATGTCCTTTTTTGATTTTATCGAAAAATGGTCAAATTGCCCCATAAAGAGAGGAGCTAGAGGGTGAAGATCTTCCACAAAAATTATCCTCATATAAATCTACAATACAGTTCTGACAATAAGATTTCGTTCAGATATTTAATTAAAACACTTTTTATACACTCCACGAGAGTATTATGTCTTTGTGCATTTGTTTGTAACACCCAAAAGGAAGGGAGATAGACCCGTTGTTAGTTATACCGATCGGTTTGAATCACTTTCTGAGTCGATTTAGCAATGTCCGTCTGTCTGTCTGTACGTCTGTCCATCTATTGTTGTAATCACGATACAGGTCGCAATTGTAGCGCTACTTTGCATTTAATTTTGAAGAAAATCGGTTCAGATTTAGCCCCCATACGAATTTCACTTCCGATTTGATACTTTTCACTGTAGATACCACAAATGTCAACAGATTTTCTTCAAAATTGGCAAAACATCTTATAGTTTAACTAGAAACACCTGTGGCAAAAATGTGTTAGATCGGTTCAGATTTATATATAGCTCCCATACAAATTTCGCTCCCAATTTTAATTTTTTCACTCTAGAATCCACATATTTTAACAGATTTTCTTCAAAATTTGCAAAACACCTTATATTTAAACTAAGACCATCTATCGTGAAAATGGGTCACATCGGTTCAGATTTACATATAGCTCTCATACAAATTCCGTTCCCCAGAAACCGCGTATTTTCAGAGAATTTCTTAAAATTGACCATAACACGTTGTACTTCAACTAGAAGAACTTATTGTGTTTGGATATAGCCCCGATACAAATATTATTCTCGATTTGACAAATTGGACCAGGTCATATTAGCCTGTGATTAGGAAACATACAAAACAAGCAAGGAAGGTTAAAGTCGGGCGTGGCCCTTCCCTACACTTAGTCATTATACCCTATGGTGTAGGATATAAAAAGGTCATTACATTTGAACCGGGTGATATACGATGCAGCTATAAGAGGAGAATATACTACAAATTCCATACTTCTATCTGTATTTGTAAGAAAATTTGAACACAAATTTTGAATGGGAGCTATATACAAATCTGAACCGATCTGACCCATGTTTAGCCAGGGTTTTCTAGTTGAAATATTAGACGCTTTCCCAAATTTTATGGAGTGGTAAATATGTGGTTTCTAGAGCGGAAATAATCAAATCGGGAGCTATATATAATCTGAACCGATGTGACCCATCGGTTCAGATTATATATTTACTATAGTAAATTTCTATTTGAAACATTGGCCGATATGCCGAATTAGAAGAAAATCTGTTCAAATTTGCTATTTCTAGAGCGGAAATAATCAATTCAGTAGCGAAATTTGTAATGGAGCTATTTATATATATATATATATATATATATATATATATATATATATATATATATATATATATATATATATATATATATATATATATAGATATATATAGATCTGAACTCATCTGACCCATTTTCACCAGAGCTGTTTTAGTTAAAATAATAAGGAAGGTGAAAACAAAAGTAAAGTCTCAAATTTCGATTGTTTGAGTTTCTTGTAATTCGAAATTGTTTAGAAATTCTTCTTATTTGTATTGGATTCCTTCGAGTACAAGAAAATTTGTCTTTGTCATTCGAAGTGATATGTAACAAAGATTTTTAAAATGAAGAAACATTTAAAAATATTTTTTGTTTAACCGATAGCTGCAGTATAATGATTTAAGAAACATAGAAAGACTCTATACAAATCATATTTAGACCCATAACCCATCAAAAAGCACAGTAAGTTTTATATATTTATTAAAAAGAAATTTCGGACATGAGTGGGTTAATATTTTTGAGAGTGTCGAACACCAAAGTGTATCATTTAATCTGACTTGTGTTTTACGGTATTCATCATAATGCCCTCGTAAATCGTGCAGGATGCATGATGGTGCCACGTAATGGTTGTGGCGCCACAAAATAATGTCGTCGATGGCTATGTTGTGGTTGGAGGACATCTCTTTGGTTTGATGCTCTACTTGTGGAGTAATTTTCACCGGAAATTCGTCTGCGAACACAGTCAACATTTAAATGGAATGGACACTAATGCTAACATTGCTACAGCATGAACGTCCCTCGATTATCTACGAATTTATGGAGGGTTATGCGGCTTTAATTAGCAAACACTTTGCACGCGAATGTTTAACGTTGATTAGAGATAACAACAGTTAGGGGCGGTTGGTTCCCAAAATTGAGCGAGTAAATGTATGAGATTCACGTTTATCGTGTTTTGCTTTTGTTATCATTTCAAAATATGTGATAGAACTGAAATTATTGTGACATTGTCAAAAAGAAATTTAGAAATGTTTTGTTTTTGCAATAGAATATATAACCGCAAAACGGGAATTATTTTTTAATTTCCCTTGATCCCGTGACACGACGGGAAATCGTCAACATACCGTTTGCAACATAGAAACTTATTTGCTCGAATAACACAATCAATCTTTATTAAAGTACAGGGTGCGGCATAATTTTTAATTTACATTTATTTTTCTTACAAAATAATAAATTTATGTGTGAACGATTAGGACACGTAAGTGACCACCATTTCCAGCCGCGCTCTTTCAAGAGCATTTTCCATGATACGAATCAGAGTATCTGGCTGTAACGCTCTTATTTCGGCTCGAATATTCTCCTTCAGCTGTTCAAGGGTTCTGGGTTTATTGATATACACCCTCTCTTTTAAATATCCCCAAAGGAAATAATCAGGTCCTATTAAATCCGACCAATTGAATGCTGAATTTTTGGAAATTAAACGTTCAAATTGATGTTCAAAATAAAACTCTATGTTTTTGGATAACGTTGTAACTTTCCATGATTAATCTCCCACATCATCACAAGTCCTAAAAAGAAAAAGGGGGAAAAGATTAAATTAGAAAAGTTATTAATTTTTCAAATCCCTTCGCGACTTTTGCCGCAATCTGTAAATTGTGTCATTTCCCAAACAAACAAATTTAAATCAAGTTTTATAGAATCTATAGAAAATGAAATACAATATCAATTCAATTTTAAAACTCTTTTCCAATGATCAAAAAAATAACACTGTCCACCAAATTTAGACTTTATGAATGAAACAGAATAGCGACCCTATACTTCTTAATGGGCATATTGAGTAGACCATTATTGGAGAATAAACTCATAGTCCATATGGTCTGAGTTTCTTTTTACAATGGAACAAAGTTTTTATCTTTTGGTCACAGGAAGCATTATACTAAGTGAGACAATTAAGGAAAGGCTAAAGTCGGGCGGGGCCGACTATATGATACACTCCACTTTCTATCGGAATAAAATTCATTTAAGTATAAAAGTGAAAACGGGAAATTT
>CANDYM010000077.1:0-18081 GCA_947397865.1 Polietes domitor
GAGAAACTGATATACGATGACGACCCGGAAATTGACACGGTTTTACGATTTCAATACACGACTCGCAACAGCACGACATGGGCTGACAGCAGTGGCATTCTGTTGTGTTGAGTATACGGTGTGACATCCCGCAGAAATGGCTTTCAGGATAATGTCACAGCTGCCTTCCGTCCCGTTAAATCCTTAGCAAGGGCTAAGGGAACGCTCTATGTTTCGTCACCATTCAGTTGGTCATGCAGGCACAGTTGATACAATATCCTGTCTAATGCCCGACCTGGCTCTGAACACAAATGCTCATAAGGACTTGTGTCAACCCTCGCGAGGACCTCACTGCTTGCAAAGGGACCCTCGGGGTCACAATTTAAAAGGGCAACTGCATAACGAACACAGACAACGGCCTCAAGATGGGACCCATATAGATATGAACACACCAAAAAACCAAACACTTAAGAACCAAACCCCCCAAAACGCAGAAAGCGGAGAACACGAAGCGGCTTTCCGTAGCAGCTCGAAAATATTGCGATCACCTTTGAACACCCCACGCTCGACCGTTGCTACACGAGGAAACATCGAAGGCGCACCTTCTGCTAAGCCTCATGGCAAATTAAACGAAGCCACCAGTGGGCCGCAGGAAACCATACCCACATATAGTTCCCCCCGGCAAGAGTTCATCCTGAAAATGAGATACTCTGAAGAAGAAGCCCTCGGAAAATGCCAAGAGGTTCTCCGCAAAACAATGAACAAACAGAGAAACATCAATATGGATGTCCAAAAAGGAGTATCTGAACTGGAAGAGCTCATTGATATAATTGGAGAGTACCGCTGCAACTGGAAGACTGCGGAAACAGACAGAAAAGCAAGCATATTTCCAAAAGCGGGCTCACAAAACGCAAACACGAGTGAGAGCACCACAACGCCTTCGACCTCCCAACATAAGCGGAGCGCGTCAAGCCCAGCAGAAGCAAATCCTAAGAAGAAGCAAAAGGATAAATCAGCCGGTAATGGCACAATGATGATGCCGCATAAACGATTGACTGACGAGTACACAGAAAACGTCAAGACACCCCGAAAGCCGACAAATGACCCAAGCAACACGAAACGACCAAGAAGGCCTACGGTGCGACCAGAGGCTGTAATAATCAAACCTAGGGAAGGGCACAGCTATGCCGACGTTCTCAGGGACCTGAGACAAAACGTTAAACCGGAGGAAACAGAGGTTGCAATTCGTTCCATCCGAAAGACGAAAACGGGTGCAATCCTCCTAGTGATGGAAAAAGGTGGAAAGAGGGAAGAATTCCGTGACGCAATCAAAGGCACTTTAAAAGAAGCAGCGGTGGTGGAAGACCTAAAGCCCAAGGCAACAATAGAGATCCAAGATCTTGATGCTCTATCAACAGAAGAGGAAGTATTGGCTGCTGTAAACCAAGCAACAAACACAACAAAAGATGACATAACCGTGCGCATAACTGTCACAAACATAAGAGAGCAACGACGAGCTTTCGTCTCGCTGCCTGTGACAGGGGCAAAGGAACTGCTCAAGACGGAGAGGTTAAAAGTCGGCATGACTACCTGCAGAATTAGGTACCGCGAGGAAATTACACGCTGCTTCAGGTGCTTCGGAGCAGGTCATATGCAGTGGGAATGCGAGGGACCTGACAGGAAGGGCATGGGACTATGCATTCGTTGCGGTGAGAAGGGTCAAACAAAAAAAAAGGCGCAGTGAAAATACTTCAGCTAAACATGCACAGAGGGAAAGTGGCGGATGCTCTACTACCTCAGATAGTAATTGAACAAGAGGCGGACATCACAATCATCAGCGAACAATATACCAATAAGACAAGTGGGCTCTGGTTCGAAGACGACACAAAAACAGCCGCAATATGGATACCAGCGAAGGGCAGGATAAATCCAAAACAAAACGGCAAAGGAAATGGCTTTGTATGGATACAAACCGAGGACATCACATTGGTAAGCTGCTATCTCACCCCCAGCGACGGCATCGACGCATTCCAATCAAAGCTTGACGAAATCGAAGATAAAATACGTGATACCGAAGGACCCCTCATAGTCGCAGGCGATTTCAACTCCCGAGCCGTAGAATGGGGCATGGAAACCAGCAACTCCAGAGGAAGAAAAATAGTCCAAATGGCAGCTAGGACAGGCCTAATCGTCGCAAACACCGGAAGCGTACCTACCTTTAGACGACCAAGATGCGAGGGTACTATACCCGACATAACCTTGGTATCGGAGAATATTGCCAACAAAATTGAAAACTGGAATGTACTAGAAATATACACGGCTAGCGACCACCAATACATTTCGTATTCTCTGCAAACCGACAGAACGGCGCCCACTAATAAACCGAATACAGGCACCCGCAAGTGGAACGTAAGAAAACTTGATACATCGGCACTCCTGACCGCGGTTGACAGACAAGTGGAGGAAATTGAAATCGTAGGGAGCGCTAGTTCAATTGTGAGCCGAGTCATGGAAATAATCAAAACAGGATGCAACAAGTCGATGCCAAAGATGAAAAGGCCACCTGCAAATAAAACAGCAGTACACTGGTGGAACGACGAAATTGACGAGTTGAGGCGAAACTGCATTCGGAAAAGAAGAAGACTTACCAGAGCTAGACGAAGAGGCACAGCGGAGGTAGAACGCACGGAATACAAGGAAGCAAGCTCATTCATCGGTGCGCGCAGCGTCCATACGAGTTTTTAGTTGTTTGCTAATTTGTATCTCGGCCACGTCCTATCTGTTATCCACGGTTTCCTTCGATTTACAGCCAATCCTTCTTTCATTCTTCACGTTGTGGTAGAATACAATACGACTTGGTGTGTCCAAACTGTTGACACCTAAAACATTGAAGAATATCATCAAATGTTTTTGGAGGCTCAACAACAATTACTGCGTTGTATAAATCCACGAAAACATTGGAAGAGGCTCTTTAGTTATTCGGATTATGACGTTTCTTATACTTCTTACTTGGTGTTCAGCTCACAAAAGTTTTTCTTGTGGAGTCGAACGATGAATACCTTTAAAGTGATAGATATGGAAAATGATTTTGCTACTTCAAAGTGCTTAACTAGTTTTCGGAACGATACAACTGTTTTAATAGATAATCTAACCTGACCGTTTCTTAAGGATATAAAAAATCTGCACTTGAAATCACTTTACTTAAATTATTTGCCATTTTATCAATATTTTCCACATTTGGGATGAAGATCGGTGGAGGTTTCGGTGTAATTTGTTAAGGAGAGATGTTGTCATCATAATCATCTACGTCGTTATTACCACGAGCAAGACCAGCGTATCGGTTTGATGTTGATGACCCATTATCTAGGTGTTGTCGTTTTGGTTCAGACTTTTGTGGAGACTTTGAATATTGCTTTGATATAGCTGTTGGCGGTAATTTTAAAAAATACTTGTTCATTTTGAGTGATTTTTTTAGGTTTTTATTATTTCAGTCTTATAGAAAAACAGACCTAATATGTTGACGATTTCCCGTACTGTCTCGGGAAATCGAAATAATAATTCGCTTTTCCCGGGATATAAAAAGTACGGGAAATTCAAACCCTAATGCTCAGATACAAAAATTGGATTAAAACAGAAACGATTGAGTGAATCGAAAGGTGTAAGTATTTCGACAGTTCCTTTCCATACTCTGCCGCATTCTTGTGCAAAGTATGCGAACATGAGTATGTATGTATACAAAGTTGATGAAGCAACTAGATATACAGAGTATGTCGATCTGCAAAATGTAATGATATTGGAAGTCCATACTGGAAAATAATTTATCCCCGCAGTGTTGTATTCTGTCAAATAGATGGCAATAGGGTTACCAAGAACACATGGTGTTTTTGAAATATGATGGGAAGAGAAAATGCTTTTTCTTAAGAAGGAAACCAAAGGAAGAACGCAGAAAAGAAAATACGTAGCAGTTCAAGGCCAAAGAACTCCATTATATCTAAAATGCTCGTCTATGTAATCTTTTTATAAAAAAGTTTTACTATTTGAATGTTTCAAATTGATGATCATTCTCCAAGTGACAAATTGTTATCGTTTTCACCTTTTTAATAAAGGGTGATTTTCTAAAAGCTATAGGAAAGTTAAAAAAATACATAAAATTCAGAAAAATGCATGAAATCTTTATTTGAATCGATAGTACGGTCCATATAATTTAATGTTTGAAGATTATTTCATGCAAATGTTGACCTTGACTGCGCCTCAAATGGTCCATCCGCGTAGTCCAATTTTGGCATTTCCACGTTTTTGAGTAACAGAGGCCCAATTGCTGCGAACAGCGACGAATCGATAATTGATGGTCATCATTAACACTGGCCGATACACTTGTCACTAATTGTCACTAATTCCGGAAATAAAGTGTCCTTTTTGTGTGATATTCCCCTAAGTAGATTCCCTTGTGTTCTATAAATAATTGTGTTAGTTTACTGAAATGTAAAATATGTGTGTTTACTATTGTTTTAGTGTGTTTAGCAGGAAATCAAGTTTGGAAAAAATAAAATGTATAGTCATTTCGAATAATAACGTTTGGTCACAGGATAGCATTTAAAAAAGTTAAACACGTTTATTTGTAAAAGTTGTGTGGAGTCCTTGAAAGGCAGCACTCTAACCCGGGAAGACCAGGTGACGGGTACAGAAGTGGTGGCCTAGTAAAATGTACTAGTACTGTATTGGAAAGCGGGATAGACAGTGATTACATTTACACTAATTGACATGTATACTAAGTGGCATAAAGAGTGTAAAGAGAAAACATTTTAACTCTCTACTTAGTGAGGACTAATAGAGTAATCGACTTTTGGTAGGAAAAAGTCGAAAAGTCGACTTTACCATTGGCAAAAATCGACTTTTGTTTTCGTTTTGAAATCACATCATTTATCCAATTTTCTTCAAATTTGGCTCAACAACTAGAAACATATAGGCAAAAAGTGAGTAAGATCGGTTCATATTTATATATCCAATATAAATGTCTCTCGATTTGGTTTTGATTTAGTCTATTCGTCTTTTCATTCATTGCAAAGTCGAGTTTTTATTTATTTGCAACAGCCGAAAAGACGACTTTTCAAAAGTCGGAAAGTGGACTTTTTGTTCCAACTCTACCCTGCATCCGATTTTGTAACCACCACTAAACTGTCCTATATGATAACAGTTTGTGTTTTATATTGCCTTGTGTGATTTTTATGAATGTATATCCCTGTTTAAAAAAACCCAAAACAATAACTTGTGAACGAATATTGATGTTTTGAAGAAGGAAAACAGTGGCAAATAGAGAAACAGATTTTTTCTATTCAATTTTAGAAGACAATCAGGTTTAGTGAAGTTATTTTAAATTTGGATTAGATTGAATTTAGCAATTTGTTTAAGTAAGAGTTCAGACTTTTTTATGAGGGACCAGGCCCGTGCGCAGGATTTTCCCCTGGGGGGGGGGGGGGGTTTCATCTACACTCATAAAAATTTAACCCTATAATGAGTTAAAATTAACTAAATATATACTTATATTTACTAAATATAAGTAGAATTTTGCTGAAATTTTCCTAAATCTAAATGTTTACTCAAATCAAGTAAATATTTACTCAAACTGAGGACAATTTTGCTGAGTTTTTTCCTCATAGTATTTTTAGTATTTTTTTACTAAATGTAAGCAAAATTTTCCTAAAACTAAGTAAATTTTCACAAAATCTTAGTAAAATTTTGCTGAAAATGTCCTAAAACTAAATGTTTACTCAAATCAAGTAAATATTTACTCAAACTGAGGACAATTTTGCTGAGTTTTTTCCTCAAAACGAGTAAACTTTTACTTAAACTGAGGAAAATTTTATTTTATACAAGGTGAATTTTAATTTCACCTTTTGAATTTCAGTAATCCATCTATCAGCACACTCAAAGGAATATGTCAGTAAAAAAACAGAAAGTCTACTGAAAGAGCAGATTTGTATCTGCTGAGATGATAAACAGGTGTTTGCTGTTTTTAGCAATATATATGTTACGCATATTGTCCCAAGCTAATATAAAAGAAAATTTTGAGCTAAACTCGCTTATGAACGCTTTTCTATTTTCATACTTTAGCAATGTGAATGGTGATGTAAGATTGCAGAAAATTGCTGTTATGCCAAAAAACAGCTGTAATAGCAGAAAAGTGTCTGCTGATATGCAGCAGACAATCGCTGATTTTATTGACAGACTTGTTCTCTAAGTGTAGAACTTTTTTAAATAGTTGCTTGAAATTACATACAAACATATCGAGGTCTTATATTCATAAGTGGCTATGAACAAAAACATAACTTTTCAGGAGAGTAAAAAAACTGATTTTCTCCTTAATTTGAAGAGAAATTACTAATCGTTCTTCTACAGTTTAATCTAAAAAGGATTACTAATTGCTACGATTAAAAAGATTTCGAAATTTCCTATTATTCGCGGATTCATGGTTCATAGCCACTTTTGTATGTTTAAAATTGAGCACTATGAATGTTAAAATAAGAATAAGATTTATTTTAAACTCCATAACTTTTTTCATGAAATTTTGGCAATGTTGTATAGAAAACACATTTTCTGTGATTATGTACACAGCGAATTTAAAGATTCCAGTTTCATCCGTCAGATTGGTCGCTTGTAACATATATGTAGCCAGTCGCGAAAATCGCTGCAATTGATGAAAATCCAAAATTCGCCGTTGCAATTCCTTATATTTTAACTTTCTTCATTCATAATTCTGAAACTTTTACATAAATATTCCCCATGAAGTCAGCAATCACATGCCAATGCTGCTCCATTGTTGAACTATTTTATTTCTAAATATTATTTTTATGTTCATAGCCACTTATGCAGTCACAAACTAACGTGGGAGGGGATATCCAAATAAGAAAATTAAATAAAAATGGCTTTAGAAAAAATCTTTTCTTTGGCATCAAAAACTCATTTTCGAGAAAATGGTTCATAGCCACTTTTGAATATAAGCCCTCGATATATATTTTGAAGAATAATTACACAAAAAACGATCAAATTCCTCGGCGATAAACCCTTCAATCCCGCATTTTTTCTATGATAAATGCAGAGAATTTGATATGCTTTTTGACAAAGTATGGGTCTAAATAGGATGTCTAAAGAGTTTTGGGGGTTTTAATTTATATAGGACATGAGTAACAGGATGTTTACTCAAAATATTTATACGCATATTCCGATTAAATAAAAAATATTTGGAAATGTTTCTACATTTTTATAATCTTAAATGTATAAATTCGAATAACAAATACAAAAAACCAAATAATTGGTATTTTAGAGTTTCGTTTTCCTACGTAGATCCAAGTTACTAAATTTGTTGTTTCTCTTTTGAATAATACTTGTTACATATGTACAAAAAAATGCTAACTCTGAAAAATATTTGACATAAGTGATAAATATAACAAAAATTTTACTAAGTTAAAACTCATTTCTTATTGTTTCGCAACTTTAAAGTAGATTTTAAAATAGAGACCTACACGCAGAGAAAAAAATCATTTCGTAGAAACGATCTTTTAAACACGTGAACATCGTTTTTGAGTTTCTTTTGTGGGAAAAATTAGTTTGTTTGCGGTAAACATGTCATCAGTTGTTGTAAATGAACAAAGAGAAATAAGTTTATGTATATCAAACAGTTTTCTTCGTTTGTCGAAATGGATATGTATTATAATTGCAAACTCCCAAAACATTGGAAGTAACAGAAACCGTTGTTGTTGCATCTGTGATGAAAATAGGATACATCGGTTCAGATTTAGATACAGCTCCATAAAAATGTCCAATTGCAAATGTTACATCTTAGTAAATTATTTGCTTTTATTAAGAATATTTTAGATTTCATTAGAGAATCCCCAGAAATCTGTTCCGACATATGAATATATGGAGGGTGAATACCTAGAGTGACAAAGACTGGCAAATAGGAAACAAATTGGGGGACCAATATTGTTAGATAAATGGGATTTGATTTTTGGTGGAAATGCAGAAAATTTATAAGTTGATAATTTTATTTTCCGGCTAGAATATCTACAGGCAAACCATGTTTGTCCATGGTGCGATGTAATCCGAGATTTGCAGAGGCTTTTGAAAGGGGAAGCTAGGGAATGGTATTGACTTATGGTACAGGGTGGCTCAGAATGAGCTTGAATTCTTTATGAATTATGAATCATTACACTATCGAACAACGTACACAAATAATTAAATTTTATCTTTCAAACCAACAGTCTATTGTGTTGACACAGCTTTATTCACAATTTGGTAATGAGCGATGAAGCCCATTTCCTATTAAATGGGTATGCCAATAAGCAAAACTGCAAAATTCCAAAAACTCCAAAACCAACATTCGAAATGAAATCATGTACATTTCACCCGAAATTTTGTGAAAGGTTATGGAAAATATGCTAAAAAGAGCACGTATGTGCCCATCCCCCCAATAATATACTGTATTTAAAAAATATAATAATCGCATAAATAAAATAGTTATAAATCATTTAAACCTCTACAGGGTGGCGCAGACAACTGGACCATCAATAAGATCGTTATCGCCGAAAAGATACGTCAATGAAATATTTGAAGATCAGAGTCAAGAAGATGATGAAACCATAGAAGAAGTCAATTTCAAAAGAGGAAACGTAATTATAACTACTATTGCTAAGAAAACAAGCGGCTTGGTTTGTTAGAACTGCCGTTTTGTAGGTCACGCGTTCATGGACTGTCCATCAACCCAACGAAACTTATTCTGCTAAAGATGTGGCATGGCTGATGTTACAGTTCCTACGTGTCCGAAATGTGCGGAAAACGGAAGGAGGAGTGTGAACAAGACGGGAGAGTCATACTTCAACCAGAATCCCAACATGGAATAAAGGATAGAGGAGTACGGAAGGATATTGAAGAGAAATGCCTTTCGGTTTCTGCAAAGTCATTCCTTAGGAGCTGAATGTCGATGTTTTCGTCTACCTCGATGACCTACTCGTTATTTCCACAGATTTTAAAAGTCGCATGAAGATTTTCAAAAGAGTTACATGAAATCTGCAAATTTGACGATTAGCATAAACAAATCGAAATTCTGCTTCAAGGAGCTTAGATATTTAGGTTTTATCTTAGGTGGAGGATGCTCGAAAACAGACCCGGATACAATTGAAGCAATAAATAGAATTCCTATACCTAGATCGGTGAGAGAAGTAAGAAGTTTCTTAGGAACCGCTGGTCGGTATCGCCGCACAGTGGTCAATTTCGCGAGATAGCGGTCAAAACTGTATAACTTTTGGCCGGATTGGTATTTACGCAATTTGTTTTGTTCAATAGGAGGGACTTTAAGCTTCAATTTGCGTGTTCAAACGTAAAAATCGACTGATAGGAACGTAAGTAATGCGGAGTTAAAAATGCATTTTAATTTTTTGTTGAGTTTCCATGTAAAAGTTGAATATTTTGACATTTTAAATAGGTATATTTTTTATAATTTCTTATTTTCTTCAATCGTATTTTACAACCAATACTTATTTATTATTCCTAAACTTAATTTTGGTCAGAAAATGCCAACATTTGACCCCTGACATTTATTTAGTCTCAATATTCACAGGGGCCAAAGGTTGGTTTTTGTGGAAGAAAGCTAATTCTTGTGAGGATTAAACTGAAAAATAACACTGAAATTCCCAACAATATCAATACCATTTGGATATATTATATACAGAACACAACATCGATAAAATTTTAAGTAAACTTTTACTATTGATTTAAAGTGCACATATATTTTATTTAAATGTATTAATAAAAATTTATACTAAAATTAGAAACAAATTATAATCTTTAAACTAGTGTTAATTAAACAATATTAGTAAAATCTTCTTCCAAATAGCTTTGATTTTCATTTTGCAGTAGTTGTTTAGCTTCTTCATCTAACTCTAATGAGGTTGATTTCCATTTTTGTCGAATACTGGACATATATGGGTCTGATGTGCACAGCAAAATATTAAGAAATTTTTCTTGTATTGTGCTCGCGAAAGAATCTGTAGTCTTTGTTCCTTTTTTCTTGCGCTTCTTCTGAGAGATCTCCAATTGGAAGCATATTGTGCTGAATTATTTGTTCCCCATGGAACAAAATTTTGTGAACTGTGGTTGGCATATGTCTCCAAGAATATTTTTGGTTATAAAGGGTTGCTGTCTCATTAGCATACTGACCAAATTTTTTTGCATCTATCTTTTTGCTACATGCTATAACTTCTAATATGATTTGGAATCGTCGTATTAAATCATAATCTACTCCAGTTATAGAAGCTGCAGTTTCTGGATCGGAAAAAAATCTCCTTGCTGTGTTTCCATCATTAGAATTTCCTTCTCCTTGCTTTGGCTGGTCAATTATAAGGCCTATCTCACGGTATTTTTCTTGAATATCTTTTTTTTGCTTTCTTTTTTCCAAATTTTCTTTGTTGTTTCTCACTGTTTCGCCTAACGGGCCAAATTCCAAATCGTATCCCAATTTAAGAATATGCTCCATAAAACGAATTCTAGCATGAAGAGGTGACATTCCAAATTCATATGCTTCATTAAAACTATCGTCTTGTGTTGGTGGTTGGCTCAATTGACTTGATGTTTTTTGGCATATGGTGCAGCTTGACGAAGACTTTGTTTCGGTTAAAGCTTGTGCAACTTTTCCATCGATCATTGTAAGTGACATTTTAAAGTTAACTTCGATGCATTGGTCATTAAATTCAAATATCACTTGTTGAAGTTCTTTAATTTCATCTCTTATTTTGCCAACTTCTTCAGTTATGACATCTTTAGTTTCTTTTTTGTAAGCAAACTTTATTGGTCTACAAAATTTTGTTGACGAGGGAATTTCATTCTTCCATACATCTATCTCTGCAGTTCTACTAGTTGACGGCTCTGAACCAATATAAGTTTTTGTTAAACGTAATGGAACGAAAGAAATCATGAATAAATTGGCATCTGATGAATTTTCCGCATTACATTGTTTGTATTGTTTCTGGCCAGAGGACCCATCACATCCCCATTTAGAAATTAAAGTCATGCTGCAATTTTTAAACTTCTTTAAATAGTCAGCATCAAATGTCTTTAATAATCGTTCTGCAGTGTGTTCAAGAAGATCCTGCAATTTTATTTCTGCTGAACTTGAAGTTACACTAATAGCAGTTGGTGAAGGTAAGCAATCTTTTTTGGCAGAAACTAAATCTCGATATGATGGAAAAATTCCACAACTTTTTTCATTGGTTCGCTTCCGCAATTCTGTATATTGGTTTTTAGTAATTTTCAAATCCAAAAATAGTGCAAATGCTTCTTCTGGAGTAAATGTATTTTCTTCAGTTGGTGTCGGCAAACATTCTAAAATCCTTTTTGTGCGTCTGGGGCTTGCTTTGGATGATATGTACGTCAATCGTTTCGTTTGTTTTCGTGCACTGGATAGCACTAAGTTGTGACAGTGCTGTTGTCTCTTTCATTTTTGTGATGTCCATTTTATGTTCTTTCATTCTCGTTTCTAATGTTCTCTTCGTTGTGTTCTGTCTTTAATGTTGGTAAAAATTGAATTTAATGTTCTATTTGGTTTGTAAGCAAAGCGAATGTTGTCAGATTCTATTGTCATTTTTGTCAACATTTTGATACACCCTTCTATGTGGACTAGGTCCAAATATGGGCCAAATTCTCCTAATTTCAACAGAATTATTTTTTGGGTCAATAAGAACTCTTGTACAAAATTTCATCAAAATATATGCATAATAGCCACTTTCACATACAAATAACTTCTCAAAAAATATGACGTGCATTTGTACCGAATATCTTACCTTGGGTCAGAATGCATGGACATGTATATATAGGAATGTAGGGGAGGGTTAGGACTACAAAATAGTAAATTTGTGTTTTGACTCAGCTTGACTCACAGGAGTTGTGCTCTATGAAGTAGGAAATTTCCGATAAATTAGACCTTTTTTAAAAAAATATTAAATAAAAAAATGATAGGAAATAAGTTAAGTTACAACACAAAATTTATTTCGTCCAAAAATCTTGAAAAACAAAAAAGTTATGATCATTTCAACTTTAAAAATTAACTAACAATATCATAATTACTAAATTCTGAAAAAGCCCATTTTGGACCACCCTGTTCTCAGTGAAATAGTTAAAATAGAGTTCTAATTTTTTGGCACCCGAGGTTTACTACTGTCTACTTTCATATGAGTCTAATAACTTTAAAATCGGAGAACAAAAACCAAAAGGAGTTTTGGCCGCTATCTCAAAATAATGACCACAGTGCGCCGGTTCATTCGTATTTTCTCTACTGTAAATGCGCCATTGACCGACCTCATAAAATAAGGAGTAAAATTCAAGATTACCCAAGAAGCTATCGAAAGTTTTAACGAATTAAAACGATTTTTATCATCGGCACCACTGTTAGCTCACCCAAATTTTAAGAATATATTCTTTGTACAATGTGATGCTTCCGATTATGGTGTTGGAGCTGTACTGTTACAAAGGGATGATGAGAACAATGAAAGACCAATAGCATTCTACTCGCAAAAATTAAATGCAGTCCAGAGAAACTATAGTGTCACCGAGAAGGAATATCTAGCAGCGGTACTGGCTATTAAACGGTTTAGGACGTATATCGAACTGAAGCCCTTCTCGGTGATTACTGATCATGCCAGCCTTAAATGGCTCATGTCATTGCGGAATCTGAGCGGCAGATTGGCCAGGTGGGCACTACAGCAGAACATCGAAAGAGGTCGGATAATGTAGTGGCAGACACATTGTCCAGAATAATAGAGGAATTAGATGCATTCCCAGAGGATATTTTAGGTTTCGATACGATCGAATATTCTTCAGATGACTATAAGGAATTAAAAGAAACATAAACTGAGAACAAGGAAAAATTGCCTGATGTGAAAGTGGAGCACAGGAAATAGAAGGATTTCGGCGGAAGCCCACCCATTCATTGACTCACATGCTAATTAAAGAGGCCCATGAACCACCGAATAAGGCTCATATATAAAACTCTGAGTACCTTGAGGGTAAAATACTATTGGCCTAATATGAATCGACAAGTAAAAAAATACGTGAATGATTGTACCTTGTGCAAGGAATCCAAATCGGTAAATAGGAATTTGATGCCTGAAATTGGGAAGGAAGAAACTACGGACAGACCATTCCAAAAACTCTACATATACTTCCTACGAAAGTATCCTCGGTCTAAGAAAAGAAATTATTATATATTCATAGTGGTGGAACATCTCACAAAATTTGTATTTCTGAAGGCCATGCAAGAAGCCACAACAAGAAATGTGGTTAAGTTACTGGTAGAACAAGTTTTTCATAAATTTGGGGTACCGGAAATTATCCATTCGGTCAACAGTTCACCTCTGAAGAATTGCAAGGCATGTTGAAAGATTACAAAATAAGTCACTTGAGGACAGCTGTTCATTCTCCGCAATCAAATGCCGCAGAGAGAGAGAGTGAATCAAAGCGTATTGGCAGCGATCCGAACATAAATATATCGAGGTGATCATAGGGACTGGGATCAAAATCTTCCTTCAATTGAAATAGCTCTTAGAACATCTATTCACACAGCTAAAGGAGTTAGTCCGTTTATGGCCTTATTTGGGCATAATATGTTCACGCTGGGATCGGATTATAAGTTAGTTCTGCTAACGAACTATTGATATTGGACAGTAATATTCAGATAATTAGGGAAAGAATAAAGGAGAACATGCTCAAGGCCTATGAGAAGAGTGCCTTTAGGTATAATTGTACCACGACACGAAATATTCAAGAGGAACATTGTTTCGAGCGATTTCAAGAACAACATCAATGCAATGTTCTGTAGGAAATTTTCTAGTAATACTAGGTAATAATATGTACCAATTGGAATACGTGCAGTTGGAAAGGAACACGCAATATTTAAATTTCTAAATCTGCTTAATATATGTGTAATACTATCAGTAATATAGGATTAAGTTTGTGTGTATGTCCGTCTGATTATATTAATATTTATGGGCCATTGCGGTTTTTATTTTCAGTTGTGTGTTACCTATAGATAGAAGAAACGAAGTAGAAGATAGGAAAATCTCGACAAAATGTCGGTAAAAGGAAATGGTAGTCTGATACGGATACTTCCCGAATGCTACAATTACGGCCAAACCAAGTGCAATATCGACCATTGTTGTGAGTATTTGGCGTTAATAACTGAATGCCCGGTTAACTCTGGGGCCTATGTCTATGCATAGCTGTAGCCTACTTTGTACGCTTTGTCGAATGGGTTCAGGATTCCTCCGCGTGGGAATAACCATTCGAAATTAGAGAAACAGATTTTGATTATTCAGTTTTAGAAGACAATGAGGTTTAGTGAAATTATTTTAAATTTAGATTAGATTGTATTTGGTAATTTGTTTAATGTTATATGAGGGATCAGACTAGGCGAATATTAAAATTTTTGATACTTTTATTCGGTCTATTCATTATTGGTTTTTATTTATAGTATTTATATTTTTATCAGTAGCGTTTTGTCTGTCTCCCGGTTCGCATGCTTTGTAAACTCTGTCCGTATTCTGTTGTATCCGCGTCCAGTGTTATAACAAAAAGAAACAATTTTCACTGCAATTATTACAATAGTTACAGTTAAAAATTTCATTATAACGACAAATTTTGAAGAAATAAGAAACAACAATAACAACTGATCACATCAATAACACATCACAACAACATCTTACTGTCACAATAAAACACACCACCAATATATCACAGCAATAAATTAAAC
Source organism: Polietes domitor (assembly GCA_947397865.1). NCBI lineage: Eukaryota > Metazoa > Arthropoda > Insecta > Diptera > Muscidae > Polietes > Polietes domitor. The sequence continues at coordinate 14,774 of CANDYM010000077.1, forward strand.
CCACGAACCCAAAAACCAAATTTAAGTAAATGAAAAACAACAAAAAACCTAACATTCTAAAACCGCGCACCGAACAATAAAATAAACCAACAATAAAAGCAAAAAACAACAGCGGCGGGAGCAACACCAACATCATAACAGCAGTTGTCGTTATTCGCCCAATGCTTAAGGCACAACACTGAGCATTGGGCGAATACAACAACAGCAGGGTCTGTCAACATTGAATCTGTTTTGTTTTTCTTTTGCCTGTCCTAATGGTGGGTGAGTTTACAGTGCAACTTGCCAACGTAAGAGGGCTGAGAGCGATTTTTTTGCCGTGTACGTCCATGTACATTCCCCACAGAGGTCTTGTGGTCTACTTACGAAACGACAAAGTGTTCCACAGCCAACAACACTTGAGCTCAAATAATCCAGAATTTATTAACTTGGATCGGACTTCGAATCCAATTTACTCAATCGCGTATGACAGCAACCTCTGTCATTCTATTCATAGACCAAGTCGTCAAGAAATTGAGGACAAAAGGCAATTGATGGATGAGTAACTTAGCCAGGATTTGCTGGCCATTTCCGAATGGGGTCGATTTCAAGAAACGGTGTAGATATTGAGCAATCAGATGCTCTCGATGTTCTTGGCATGAAAATACAATGCGATGTTAGTTGGATAAAACATATATTTGATGTTTCGAAAGAAGCATTTGAGTGTTTTGACCTTTTGAAGCGGTGTAAGAAATACTTCACTCCCTCTGATCTTCTCAATATCTACACTACCTACATCAGGGCGATGGTGTTGATAGGTGACGGTAGGATATATAAGTCAATTGTTTCCCTTGAACATCGTCGTAATGTTGGTTGTGTGTCCTTGTTCTATCGATACTTTTATTCTGGTGTTTATTATTCGGACATTCGTGATCTTATACTGTTCGTTCGCTACAGATACGCGACATTCCAGGAATTCTCACCCATTTGTTGTCGATTGGACAGCCGACCGCATTATACATTACAGAATGATTTCGTTCTCAACTCAACACAACTTTTTTCTCCCAAAAGCCGAAATATATACATATTTGGAAAGGTTGAAGGGTTCCCCGCTTTTTTCAGAGTAACTTTTGCCCGCCCGAAATTGTCCCCTTGGAAGATAGGATACATTTAGTGAAAAAGTCAGATTTTTAGTTTCAAAACGCAATTTCCTCATTTGTCTCAAAATGAGTAAATTTCCTTAATGACGCTAAATTTTATAACAATCGGAGTTCATTTGCCGATACTATGCCAAAAACCCCTAATAAAACTTGATTTAGCATTATTATTATTTATTTTTTTTTGTTGGCATATTACCGGCAAATGAACTCAGTTCCAAGGGAGGAATTTCGTGCAGGCAATAGTTACCCTGTATATATTTCGTTAAAGGCTTTTGAAGGAAAAAAGTTGTGCTGGTCCAAAGTCAGACATTTGTTCAAAAAGGATGTTTTTTTTAAATATTTATTACAAACAAACTATATTTGAGACAAACATAGTTTTGGTGTCATAATAAAGCTAAGAAACCATAATAATAAAACAATAATATAACAAATTTGAGTGCAAAATCTCTTAAAATGTGTGAGAAACAGTTCGACAAAATCAAAAAAAGAAATTGCGTTTTTTCAATTTTCAATTTTCAAAATCTGAAAATCTGTAATACCAAAAAAAATAAATTTTTTCTTCACATTATGAACAAATATGTTAAAATAACATAAAATGAAAAAATACAAATTTTAATTTTCTTTAAAATCGAAAAATATGAAAAGTAGTCAAGTTTGGGCCGATTACTAAAGAATATCCGATTGCCCGCTATTTAATGTTAATTACTAAAAATAATCCTTGGGTTCTTGTCTAATCTTGGATTTTTGCGGAACTCAAAAATGTCTAGTTGATCAAAAAATTGAAAATTGTGTTTTTTTAGGAAAAAAATATTTTTTATTACAAACTTTTTAATTAGAAGTATTATATCTTATTTGGATCTCATTTTGGATCCGCTTAAGCATCATTACTATCACTGTCAATTTGCATGTTCCAACTTTCCCAATTGTTAAGGAAACTCCTCACAGTGAAACAACTCAAAAAAGAAGGATGACGATAATGATATTTTACAATTTTTGTCAGAACATTGTGTACCTTGCACCTTACATTAATCTAGCAGTTTCGAATTGGAATAAAAAACAGTTATTACTATTGCTATTAGTATTGTTATTTTTGCATTATAATTAAATTTTTGTTATGAAAACAACTGAGGTATATGAAGACTGAATAAGGCTAAAAATAGTAATTTTAACAGAAAAAAAATAAAAAATAAATGTTTAAAAAATGTTTTTAATATTAAAGTTTAATATATTTTTAGACAAAAAGAATGTGAAACATTAAATAAATTAACTTCATCATGTTTTCCTGAGTGAAATAAACATTGTTTAAAAAAAGTTGCAACTAAATATATTATTTAAATTTATTAGATCAATATATTATTAATTTTCTTTTGTTTAACATTGTTGACTAATCTATTTCCAACTAAAAAACATTACATAAGCAAAAAATTATTACATAATTATTAAACATTACAAAAGCAAACTATTAATTAAATGCCGTTAGATGGCCATTTTCGCCCACTGTGCAATGTTGAAAACTCCGAATCAGACGGCACACTTAATTCCGAAACAGGAGAATTTGACCAACAAAAATCAGCTGCTTCTGCCAATCGAGTAAACATTTGTCGGAACTATTCCAAAGAATGGGAGCTGCCACATAAGTCGGTTAAAACATGACACAGAAACCAACCGATCGATTTGCAATGCTTGCAAGCAATTTTTGATAATACGAAATACGAAAAAAATGCAAAATAAAGCTACATGGCTTTGACTAAACGAAATACACACTTTAGGCAAAACGTAGCTATAGCTACGTAGAAATAAAATTGGTTTTACGGATGATAAATGCCAATCATTCATTTAAGTCGATGTATAATTTAGCAAACTTTGATTCAATGATTTATCCATATTCCATTACACAGTGGAACATTTTTGGGGTTATTGTCGGGGGTGAGAAATTCCAAGTCAGGGTGATGGTACTAGGTCAGTATATTAAAACCCTCAAAGGGTTTTGCGTTCGTATGTGCCAGTTTTTTTATGACCTTTTACATTTTTTCCTTATCTTGATGTTTTTTCGCTTAGTTATAAAATGTTGGCAAAAACGTAGTTTGACATAACTCGAGAACGACTAGTTCGATTTTGCTGAAATAAATTGAGAAAAATTAATAATTACATTTTCTTTAATTCATTAATATA
>CANDYM010000078.1:0-16195 GCA_947397865.1 Polietes domitor
ATGCATTCATCTGACTGTGTAGTAGCGAAATTTAAAAACAATTTTTTAAAATTATACTTTTTGGCGGAATTTAGAATAGTGAAATTCAATGTGTACATTGTTCTGACTGCTTAGACACGAAAAAAAGATATTTTTTTGACATTCGTACTTTAGGATCAAATTCGTACCAACCAAGCGGATGTAGCTAGAAACATGAAATTCAGTATTTACATTCATCTGACTCATCTGACTGCGTAGACGCAAAAAAAAGGATTTTTCAAAATGAAAAACGGAATAAAATTAGTTCAAACAAGTAAAATCGGCGTTACGTTCGGTCGGGCCGAACTTTATATACCCTCCACCATGGATTGCATTTCATAGAAGCCGTCGATTTTCTTAGAAGTGCAGTAATGTTACAGGAATATATATGTTTTTTGAATATAACCAAACCAAAACAAATACAAATATTAAAAAAATAATTTCATATAAATATAATATTTTTATTATTTCAATCCACACTTATAAGGCAAGGCTACCAGTACGTTGACACTATATATCGAAATAATACTTCAAGTCGATTTAAAAAATAAATATATTTATATTTTCTAAAAAGCTTAAATGCCATAAATATTGGTAAATAGTGGGTGCTATAGTTGGGTGTATTTCCATTCTATTTTAATTACAATTGCAAAATAACCTAACTTCATTATTCAACAATTTTTTGCAGTAAAATTTAAAAAAGTACGATTTTGGAAAAATATTTTTATTTTGCGTGCCAATGCAGTCAGAGGAATATATAAACCGAATTCCAGGATTCCAGCTGCTGTCATTTGGTTGGTACCATTTTTATCCCCTTTTTTCCTATTTTACCCCCTTAAGAGTACGACTGTCTAAAATCTCTTTATTTTACGTGCCCAAGCAATTAGATGGATGTACACACCGAATTTCATCATTCTAGTTGTAGCCATTTAGTTGGTACTATTTGTATCCCTTTGTACCCATTGTATTCCTTGAAAGTACGAATTTGGAAAAAAAAAACTTTTAATTTTCGTATCTATGCAGTCAGAGGAATGTATACTCCGAATTTCATGACTCTAGCTGCGAACATTTGGTTGGTACTATTTTTATCCCCTTTTTCCATTTTAACCCCAAAAAGTATGATTTTCGAAAAATCCTTCTATTTGACCCTTAAAAGTACTATGTACCTACTCAATTAGAGAAGATCTTTCAAATGTTTAAACATAACTGAAATGATTAAAAATGTAGTTCTCTGTGATTATTGTATCGATTAAAGTTTGCTGTCATATAAATATTTATATTCAATTTAAAGATACGGTCGCGGACATTTAATTCATATTACGTTATTTTATATGCAAGAAGAATTCTGTCGACAGTGCACAGCCTAAGTATCTGCACGTTCAAAACAATCAAAACCTATGCGGTTTTGATTGTTTCATTAATAGACAGTGGATATTTATGCAAATTTCATATTAAATGTATATTTGCATAAAATATATATATATCACTATGCAAAATGTTCTAACATAATATTGGTTATATCGATTTTTAATTATAACCATACTTTCAAAGTATATATTTGCATAAAAATCTGCTGTCTAGTCATATTCGATGTAAATTCTCCAAAGACATTATGTGAGCCATCGTATATTCATCCTGAGCGATCAATATACTTTACCGGCACAGTTTTTCGACAGTTTGCACGTTGCAATTTCTATACTCTGTATATTCAACGGCAATGTAATTGCTGAATGAACTGTTAGACCTTTTTCAACAACTTTGCTGCAATTCCCGATGAAAACCGCGCAATAATTTCTGCGAGAGAATCGCAATCAAAATAGTCTTGCGGTTCCAACGTGAGCGTCCAAGAGAAGAATCACTCCAATTCTATCGTTTACAACTTTCATGAATGTCGTACGTAATTGCCTATTTATCAGCGGTATATTCGTTACAACTGATTCTTCACATGGTATGTCGGTCGGAATCATTGAGATTGGTGCTGTCAAAACGTCTTCAAATCCGAGATTTCCTGTAAGAAGTATTGCTTCAATACCCTTTTTGTTAATTTCTACAGTGCCCAGTGTCATTGTAAGAATAATTTGCATATTCATCTAAAAAAAAATATTAAAATATTGTATTTTTCAACCAGAGGTGTTATTTTGAATTACCCGGCATTTCCGTAGCTGTCACTTTTGAAGCTTTTATTCTTTGACATTAGACAAGTAGAAACTACGCCATTACTAACAAGTAAGGAAAGGCTAAAGTCGGGCGGGGCCGACTATATAATTCCCTACACCACTCCCTGCGTATATACCTCGCTCTGATTACTAAACCCAGGTGTTTCATGGGTGAAATTTTATGTAGTTCGTATAAATTACTGTATAATATACTATAAATTAATCTTTAGTCAAATTTAACGAATATTGTAAAATTGATGAAAATGTTATGTTACTCATTCATATGATGGGCCCATATACAAATCGGTGTCATGCCATCTCATTGTAGCTGCGCCTAGTGAAAAATATAACAATTATATTCATCAAGAATGAGCAGTGACAATATATTTACGTAATGGTCCACTTATATGGTTCATGGTAATATGAACCCAGCAAAAAAATGGAAGTTACGTAGGAGTCACATTTTTATCGCATCTCAAAATCTAAATGTGCATTTCTCCCCCTTTGAGGAAGTACATTAAAAACTTCCAAAAAAGTATATAATATGTTAATATCCCGTAATATTTTACGAATAGCAATTTCGCAAGTGAATGGGAACGAATTTTTATTATGGGAAGGTTTTATTGCAAATTGGCGGCAGGTCTATCACAAAATTTGAGGCCTGTGCTAAAAACATGGGCCTATATAGTTCTGATTCACGGTATGTATTCCTAGTTGTAACATAGAATGATCTGCAAAAATTAGATGAATATAGAGCTGTAATAGAGCAAAATGGGGCCCATTTGGGTTATACCAAAGTATGGACGTATGGGCATCCCCCAAACAAGTAAGGAAAGCCTAAAGTCGGACGGAGCCGACTATATGATACACCCCACTTTCTATCTCTTTGCAATTCAATTCGGTAAAAAAGTGAAATCGGGAAGGATTTTTGAATTATGTAAATGTATGTGTTTTACAAAAAAATTTAAATCGGGAAGGGCATTTGTATGGGGGTATATTGAAATCTGTAATGATGTGACCTCTTTCACCATGTATGTTTATTGGTGAAATATAATATGAATATATAATATGTTAAGTTTGGACAAAATCGGTTAAACATTCGGGAGCAACATTTGTATTGGGGCTATATCTTAATCTGAACCGATCTTACCCACATTCACCATAGGTGTTTCTAGATCGATTAAAAAATGATGTGTTTCTAGAGTGGAAAATGTCAAATCGGGAGCGACATTTGTATGAGGGCTATATCTAAATCTGAACCGATCTTAACCACTTTCAGCATAGGTGAATCGAGCTAGACCCACCATTAAGTATACGGATCGGCTTAGAATTAGATTAGATTTAACGATGTCTGTCTGTCCGTCCGTCTGCTGTCCATCTAAGCTTGTTCGCACTCTACAGGTCGCAATTGTTGACCGATTATCATATAATTTGGCAGAAGTTACTTTTCTGGGCCAAGGACGATCATTATTGAATTTGGAGGAAATCGGTTCAGATTTAGATATAGTCCCCATACAAATGTCGCTCCCGATTTGATTTTTTCCGCCCTATAAAGCACATATAGTATCCGATTTTCTTCAAATTTTGCATGACACCTTATAATCTAACTAGAAATACCAGTGACGAAAGCGGGTAAGATCGGTTCAGATTTAGATATAGCCCCATACAAATGTCGCTCCCGATTTGACTTTTTCCGCTCTAAAATCCACATATTGTACCCGATTTTCTTTAAAATTGGCACAACGTTTTATAATCTAACTAGAAACACCTATGCTGAAAGTGGGTAAGATCGGTTCAGATTTAGATATAGCCCCCTTACAAATGTCGCCACCGATTTGATTTTTTCCGCTCTAAAATCCACATACTGTACCCGATTTTCTTCAAATTTTGCATGACACCTTATAATCTAACTAGAAATACCAGTGACGAAAGCGGGTAAGATCGGTTCAGATTTAGATATAGCCCCATACAAATGTCGCTCCCGATTTGACTTTTTCCGCTCTAGAAACCACATATTGTAGCTGATTTTCTTTAAAATTGACACAACATTTTTAATCGAACTAGAAACACCTATGCTGAAAGTGGGTAAGATCGGTTCAGATTTAGATATATCCCTCATACAAATGTTGCTCCCGAATGTTAAACCGATTTTGGCCAAACTTTTCATATATTTCGTCAATAAACATACATGGTGAAAGCGGGTCACATCGTTACAGGTATCAATATACCCCCATACAAATGTCCTTTCCGATTTAACATTTTTTGCCAAACACATACTCTTACATGATTCAAAAATCCTCCCCGATTTCACTTCCGAATTGAATTGTAATGAGATAGAAAGTGGGGTGTATCATATAGTGGCTCCGTCCGTCTTCAGCCTTTCCATACTTTTTGGGGAGATGCCCATACTTTGATATAACAAAAATGGGGCCCCATTCTGCTCTATTACAGCTCTGGAAACTACATCTTACATCGGATCTTCATCAAATTTTGCATATCAATTTATGTTTCAACTAGAAATACCTACCGTGGATGAGAAATATATAGGCGCATGTTTTGGCACAGGCCTCAAGTGTTGTTATAGACCCCCTTCAAATGTCCGTCCGATTCATCCTATTACCGCTGTGTAATCTGTATTTATCATTGATCAACATCGATTAATTTTTGCAGATCATGTTATATTTACTTTACTCGGAATATCTGCTAGAAAATTGGATCAACTACTTTATTATTTACCGAATTCGTTAAAGATGAATTTATAGTAACTGTATAATTTATATGAACTACATAAAATTGCTCTCATGAAATACCTGGGTTTAGTAATCAAAGCGAGGTACATATGCAGGGAGTGGTGTAGGGTATTATATAGTCGGCCCCGCCCGACTTTAGCCTTTCCTTACTTGTTTGGTGTTACAAACATTTGGCGGAAAACTAACTTATAATACCCTAGTCCACGAAGTGATGTAGGGTATAAAAATCGAACGATACACGCGTCAAAAACGCACTGAAATTATTAAAATTCACTACAGAAATGGTGAAAATCTTGCAGTCACAGTTTGCAAAGCTAAAGCGTTTTTGGGTCGTCCATTTCCACCTCGGAGGCTACGTCAACAAGCAAAATTTTCGCATCTGGGGCTCGAAACCCCCAAGAGTTATTGTTGAGAAGCCTGTGCGACTGTTTAGTGCGGATTGCGCTATCGAGAGATGATTAATGATTTTTTATGGTCGGAGTTAGATGGTATTGATCTGGACAACGTTTACATTCAACGAGACGGCGCTACGTGCCACACAAGAACCGAAACCATTGCTCTTTACGGGAAAAGTTTCAGGACCGTGTTATCTTCGAAGAGGTGATCACCATTGGTCACCGATATCACGTGATTTAACACCTTGCGACTTCTATAGAAGAAGAAGAAATAGAAAGGATTTTTTCGAAATTTGTACTTTTAGCCGGAAAATGGGGCGAATGGGGATAAAAATGGTACCAACCAAACGGCTGACTGCGGTGACGAGAATAATAAAGATATCTTCCGATATTCGTAGCATCAGAATCTAAATGGAATTAAATTTGGCTACAATCAAAATGTTGTAGCTGGAATCATGATATTCAGTATTTGCACTCGCCTGTCTACGTACACGCGGAAATAATAATAATACTAACATTAAGGGCACATTTTAAAGATTTCTGACTAATAAATTTATCAATATTTATAAAGTAGAGGACTATTTATATTATAATAATGAAGAATCACAATTTTCCTAATATGGTTGTGCACTTCTGTATAACGTCGAGTGCCTCTAATCTATCGATAATACTTGGGATTACACTCCGTGGTGGAGGGTATATAAGATTCGGCCCAGCCGAACTTAACGCCTTTTTACTTGTTCATCTTAAAACCTAGTTGGGACTACTACGAACAGTTTGTAACAAAAATCAGGCAATCAGGTGGTAGTGGTCAAATTCAGGAAACAATGGCATAATGTAAATTTGGGCTTCTTAATTATATTACTTTTATTTTCAGAGAAAGTAGTCCTCTGTCCGTCTGCCCTTCTGAAATGTATACTGTTTAAATTTCCCATGCAGAAAAATGCGTATTTATTGTCTATTCGAAAAAGTTACTATCGCCACAGTTCTACAAAGCAATTGTTTCACTTTATTCAATCAGTCATAAATTACAAAGGATTTACTGAAATTCAACCATTTCAGTTAACCCCATTACTTAACACTTAAGCATTTTCCATTATCCATGTGCCGGCACCCTAGAAATTCCTCCAAAAATGAATTACTAATGACATTTTCTGCTTAAAGTCATAACCACGCAAACAAAACTCGATAATGCCATCATCAGTAGCATCATCATCGGTAGCTACACAAGTATCAACATCACCCCCTCCCCACGACGCATACCAAATGAAATGACTACGAGAATGGTTTAAATGGAAAATATCAAAAATTCTCAATTGGAAAATTTGTTTAATAAGCATTAAAACTTTAGTAATATTATACTGACTGCTTGCCTACTCATTGATCCACTAAATTCTCTCCCACCTTTCTACCACCCACACCATTTCTCTACCACCCACACAAGTGACTCTAATTACCTCTCAATAATACAACAAACACAATTAGCTTTAGCATTTCAAACACTGTTAGCTTGGTACAAATAATGGAAATTAATGGATTGCGATAGACCGACTGGAGCCGTTCACGAGTAAATTAAATATTTGTCTAATAACCTGTAATCTATTAATTACCACCAAGAACTAAATGTTTGATTTATATATTTTTGACCTCAAATAATAATAATTAAGAATTTTGAGTACGAACGAGAAGCACACCTCACTTGCCGAATTTGCGTTTAAAAATCGCACCAAGTAATAAAGTACACATGCTATCTTACAAGCATCTCATTGAGTTGCATATGTAAGTATGTGTATAGGACGGAAGACGAACGGAGCCGACTATATGATACACCCCACTTTCTATCCGAAAACAATTCAACTCGGTAAAAAAGTGAAATCGGGAAGGATTTTTGAATCCTGTAAATGTATGTGTTTGAAAAAAAAATGTTAAATCGGAAATGACATTGTATAGGGGTATATAGAAACTTGGAACGATGTGACCCGCTTTCACCATGTATGTTTATTGGTGAAATATAATATGTAAATTTTGGCCAAAATCGGGTAACGATTCGGGAGCGACATTTGTATGGAACTATATCTAAATCTGAACCGATCTTACCCACTTTCAGCATAGGTGCTTCAAGTTCAATTATAAGATGTTGTGCCAATTTTAAAGTAAATCGGGTACAATATGCGGTTTCGAGAGCGGAAAAAGTCAAATCGGGAGCAACATTAGTATGGGGACTATATCCAAATCTAAACCGATTTCCTCCAAATTCAATACCGATCGACCTTGTCCAAAAAAAGTAACTTCTGCCAAATTTCATGACAATCGGACCACAATTGCGACCTGTAGAGTGCGAACAAGCTTAGATGGACAGTAGACGGACAGACGGACGGACAGACATCGGTAAATCGATTCAGCTGGTGATTCTAAGCCGGTCCGTATACTTAAAGGTGGGCCTAGCTTGATAATTTATTGGTGTTACAAACATTTGGCGGAAAACTAACTTATAATGCCCTAGTCCACGAAGTGTTGTAGGGTATAAAAACCTATATAACTATAAGGTATAAAAACTCTTTGAAATATTTTACAGGCCAAATATATTGAAATTTATTAAAAACAAGTAAGAAACCGGATGAGTTGTGTGGAAGGTACTAGAAGGTTCATGGACCCGGCTTCCACATTTATAAAATAATTGCAAAAGATAACTAAATATCAATTCATAGTGGGTTCATTATACCAGCTAAAGCGAAAATATTTTTATACCCTCCACCTCCAGGATGGGGGTATACTAACTTTGTCATTCCGTTTGTAACACCTTGAAATATCGACCTAAGACCCTATAAAGTATATATGTTCTTGATCGTCATAAAATTCTAAGACGATCTAGCCATGTCCGTCCGTCTGTTGAAAGCACGCTAGCATCTAAACGATAGGAGCTAGAACCTTCAAATTTTCCATAAACGCGTCTGATTGCATAGACAAGTAAAATAAACGGATTTTTTAAAATTCGTACTTTTTGGGGTTAAACTGAAAAAAGGGAATAAAAATAGTACCAATCAAATGACCGTAGCTAGAGTCATGAAATTCGGAGTATACATTCCTCTGACTACGTAGTCATGAAAAATAAAAGGTTTTTTTCCAAATTCGTACTTTCAAGGGATACAATGGGTACGGAGGGATAAAAATGGTACCAACCAAACAGCTACACCTGGAATAATTTAATTCGGTGTATACATTCCTCTGGTTGCGTAGACACTTAAAATAAACAGATTTTTCGAAATTCGTACTTTTTGGGGTTAAAAAGGAAAAAGGGGATAAAAATAGTACCAATCAAATGACCGCAGCTAGAGTCAAGAAATTCGGAGTATATATTCCTCTGACTGCGTAGACACGGAAAATAGACGAATTTTTCGAAATTCGTACTTTTTGGGATTAAATTGGAAAAAAAGGGATACAAATAGTACCAACCAAATAACTGCAGCTAGAGTCATGCAATTCGGAGTATACATTCCTCTGACTGCATAGACACGAAAAATAAACGGATTTTTCGAAATTCGTACTTTCAGGGGATACAATGGCACAGGGGGATAAAAATAGTACCAACTCAACGACTACAGCTAGAATGATGAAATTCTAATTGCGTAGAAATGTCAAGGGGGTAAAAATGGCACCAACCAAATTGGTGGATTCATGGAATTCGGTGTATACATTCCTCTGGCTGCATAGACACGCATAATAGAAAGCTTTTTTCCAAATTCGTAATTTTTCTTTTACTGCAAAAATTGGCTGAATCATGAAGTTAGGTGATTTTGCGCTATGTACGTCTGATAATGGATTTTCACAATTTGTACGTTTGGAATTAAAATATAATGGAAATACAACCAACTGTAGCACTCACGATCTACCATTTTTATGGTATTTAAGCTTTTTGAAAATATAAATATAAGAATATTTATATTTTGATTTTAAATAAATAATGGTTTGAAGTAATTAAAATATTATATTTATTTATAAAATTATTTTTTCAATATTTGTATTTGTTTTGGTTTGGCTATATTAAAAAATTTATATTTTCCTGTAATATTACTGCACTTCTACGAAAGCGGACAACCTCTGTGAAATGCAATACATGGTGGAGGGTATATAAAGTGATTATAAAAGCATTTTCAAATATCAAATCTAAAATGATTTTGACTTACACCGGTTTTATTTTAAACAAAGCTTATTCCACTTTATGTTGGGGGTACCAGAAGGGGTGTGGCAATATCGCCCATATTCCACATGAATGAAATTTCTATAAAAGTATTGTCTAATATCAAACTTCATAGTATTCCGATAATCCTTATAGAAATTATAACTAGACTAGAAGGGACGTGGCAAAACTCTTCATATTTTCTACACTTAAGGTGATTATAAAAACTTTATCTAATACCAAAATATAGCTCATTTGTGAAAGTTACATTGTCTTTAATTTAATATAGAACAAGTAAGTAAGCTTCAGTCGGTCAAACCGACTTATATATACCCTCAATCTCAGAGAACATACGGAAGTTATAAGGAATTAAATTTACCGTAGGGCAGGATAATTTGTGTGGCAGGAGAGGAGATTCGTGGCACATTGTCCCAGCTTTCTTATTTATAAAACAATTGCAAAAACATGATCAAATATCAAGTCATAGTGGACTCCATGCACCAGCATAGAAGTTATGAAGGATTTAATTTTTCCTAGGAGTAAGACAATTGTGTGGGAGGTAAAAGAAGGGGCGTGGCTAAAGCCTAAATATTTTTTAAGTTTAAATTGATTATATAAAACATTTTAAATATAAAATTGCAAATGATTTTCAGTACCCGTATGGGTGTTATGTCGGTTTTATTGTAACCAAAGTTTATGCCACTTTGTGTGGGAGGTGCCAGAAGGGCGTGGCAATTTCGGCGTATCTTCGAACTTAAACTAAGTTTGGAAAAATTATTACCATGTACGAAGTTTGTATTGATACCTCCTTTCGATAGTTATCGTGTACATTAGCCAGACGGTCGGATATGGCTCCAACAACTTAAAAGTCATGAAACGGATTTGGTACAAACATACTTAGGGTCTTATATCACTCCTTCAATGCGTTATACTTTTTTTCTGCCCCAAATGATACATGTGCGTACAATCGGAAAAATCGTGCAAAAATTTGAGCAAACCGGGTCTGTATGAGATGTGAAAACACCAGTGCATGCTCGTACTGCAGAAAATATTGCTGCTGTTCGGGATAGTGTGGCTGAAGAGCCGTCCACCTCAATTCGTCGTCGTGCCCAACAATTGCACCTCTCACGCTCGTCGTTGATGAACATTATGCATAAAGACTTGCATTTACACGCTTACACGGAGCAATTGACTCAAGAACTAAAGCCTCTTGACCATTCCAAACGTCGTCAATGGTCAGAATGGTGGCAAGAAATGGCAACAGTGGATGATAAATTTTCGAAGAAAATCATCTTCAGTGATGAGGCACATTTTCACCTCAGTGGATTCGTCAATAAGCAGAATTGCTGCATTTGGGCGAATGATAATTCAAGAGTGATTGTCGAAAAACCAATGCAGCCACAAAGAGTGAGTGTTTGGTACGGTTTATGGGCTGGCGGCATCATCGAACCGTATTTTTTGCAAAATGAGGCCGGTCAGGCAGATACTGTGAATGGTACTCGCTATCGTGAGATGATAACGAACTTTTTATGACCCGACTTGCCACACAGCTAACGAAACAATAGCTCTTTTGCGCGACAATGGCCGTGTTATCTCACGTGGTGACTATGCCAATTGCCTGCCAAGATCATGTGATTTGACACCGTTGGACTTCTTTCTTTGGGGTTATTTGAAAGAAAATGTGTACGTCGATAAGTGTGCCGCCGAGGTGGCGGCCATACATAATTGAACCATTCCAATATTATCATAATAAAATGAAATGATAATAATTTCCTAAATAATATGAGTTTTATTCAAAATCAACATCGGCCCTTAAAATTTAATAATGCAAGCTTATTTTCAAATGGCATGGTGACATTTATTACTTGGCTGAACACTACCTCTATCATGATTTTCTACCTGTGAGAATCTTCCTCCGAAAAATACTAAAAAATATCAAATCCTTTCAAGATATTTTTTCAATTTTTTTCTTAATTGCCTTTTTATTTTTTAATAATCAAAAAGTACCTCTTCAATTGTGCTACATAAGTTTCATAATGATATCCTGGTATTTACTCTGTAACAATTTTCAACGTGATTGCAGCCAAAATTCAACATATTTAATTGAAAACATCTTACTTTAAGATGGCTTCATGGAATTAGTCATATCTATAAACAAGTACTTAAAGGCTAAAGTCGGCCCCGCCCGACTATATGATACCCTACACCACTCCCTGCGTATATACATACCTGGTTTTGATTACAAAAGCCAGTTGTTTTATGGGGGCGATAAATTGTACTATAAAAGCATCTTTAGTCAAATTTAATGAATATGGCACAATTGATTGGCTGTAATAAGTTGAATCTGAAGTATTATGTAAACAAATATGAAACTGATAGTGAGCGGTGGCAATTCTTTGCGTAATGCTCCACCTTTGCTGTAAGTGTTCCTAACTGAAATATACGTCTAAAATCGGGATCCATGGTCCACTTCATCAGTAAGTGTTGCTATGTGAAATAATCTATAATCTGGAAAATGTAATCCAGATCCGATGTAATAAGAAGGATTTAAAACGATAATATTGAAAATTGGTGAGACAGTTGTATTTGGAAATATTGACCCATATGTTCCCATTTTCCGGTAGGTATTCCCAGAGTAAATATAATATGATCTGGAAAATTTGACCAAGATCCGATGACAAATGCAGATTTTAGAGCTTCAATAGGATAAATTGGACGGACATTTGTAGGGGGCCAACACTTGGGGGGTTGTACATGTACATGGGTCATTATAATTCCCTTAAGGCATTCCAAGTGGTAATGAGTCATGATCTGCAAAATTTTATAAAGATCCGATGTAAAACATAGGTTCTGGAGCGGTAATAGTGTAAAATGGGGGGACCATTTGCACGGGGATTGTGCCAAAATATGGACACATATATTTGACTCTCATAGTAGTTATTACTAGTTGAAATAGAATATGATATGCAAAATTTGAAAAACTTCCGATGTAAAATATTGATCCAAAATGGGGCCATTTGTAAGGGCGCTAGATTAAAAAGTGGGCCCATATAGATCACTTTCAAAGTAGGTATCCTTTGTTGAAACATAACATGATAAGCAAAATTGTATCTAGATTCAATACACGATATGGGTTCTGGAGCTATAATAGAGTAGAAATTGGGGTCCAATTTGTATGGGGGTAATACCAAAATATGGACCCATATATTTGACTTTCATAGTATGTAAAGGGTGATTTTTTAAGAGCTTGATAACTTTTAAAAAAAAAACGCGTAAAATTTGCAAAATCTCATCGGTTCTTTATTTGAAACGTTAGATTGGTCCATGACATTTACTTTTTGAAGATAATTTCATTTAAATGTTGACCGCGGCTGCGTCTTAGGTGGTCCATTCGGAAAGTCCAATTTTGGGCAACTTTTTCGAGCATTTCGGCCGGAATAGCCCGAATTTCTTCGGAAATGTTGTCTTCCAAAGCTGGAATAGTTGCTGGCTTATTTCTGTAGACTTTAGACTTGACGTAGCCCCACAAAAAATAGTCTAAAGGCGTCAAATCGCATGATCTTGGTGGCCAACTTACCGGTCCATTTCTTGAGATGAATTGTTCTCCGAAGTTTTCCCTCAAAATGGCCATAGAATCGCGAGCTGTGTGGCATGTAGCGCCATCTTGTTGAAACCACATGTCAACCAAGTTCAGTTCTTCCATTTTGGGCAAAAAAAAGTTGGATATCATCTCACGGTAGCGCTCACCATTCACAGTTACGTTACGATTCGCATCATCTTTGAAGAAGTACGGTCCAATGATGCCACCAGCCCATAAACCGCACCAAACTGTGACTTTTTCTGGATGCATTGGTAGCTCTTGCAATGCTTCTGGCTGATATTCACTCCAAAATCGACAATTCTGCCTATTTACGTACCCATTGAGCCAAAAATGAGCTTCGTCGCTGAACACAATTTCTTTCTTTCTGAACTTTCTTAACAGAGCACGCATTTTGATAATAAAATTCAATGATTTGCAAGCGTTGCTCGTTAGTAAGTCTATTCATGATGAAATGTCAAAGCATACTGAGCATCTTTCTCTTTGACACCATGTCTGAAATCCCACGTGATCTGTCAAATACTAATGCATGAAAATCCTAACCTCAAAAAAATCACTCTTTATTATTAGTTAAAATATAATATAATATGCAAAATTTGATAAACTTCCGATGTAAAATGTGGATCCTAGAGGGGTTATATAACAAATGGGGCCCATTTGTAAGGGCGCTACATTAAAAGTGGGCCCATGCAGATCACATCCAAAGTAGGTATTCTTAGTTGAAGTATAACATGATCTGCAAAATTGTATCTAGATTCAATGCACGATATGGGTTCTGGAGCTATAACGGGTCCAATTTGTATGGAGGTAATACCAAAATATGGACCCATATATTTGACTTTCATAGTATGTATTATTAGTTGAAATATAATATAATATGAAAAATTTGATAAACTTGCGATGTAAACTGTGAGTACTAGAGGGGTAATAATAAAAATGAGGGCCCAATTGTAAGGGCGCTACATTAAAAAGTGGGCCCATATAGATCGCTTTCAAAGTAGGTATTCTTTACTGAAATATGACATAATCTGCAAAATTTCAATTTATCAAGATCCAATGTAAGAAATGGATTCTCGTGCGATAATAGTGTGAACTTATGGCCCATTTGTATGGGTGCCATACCAATTGACCTATATAACTGATTTTCAATATAGGTGTTTCTAGTCTAAATATAACATTGTGTGAGAAATTTGATCAACATCCGATATAAAATGTGCATTTTAGAGCAGTAATATTGTAAATCGGAGGTACATTTATATGGGGGGTATATCAAACCATGGACACATGTGGTCCACTTTCCCGTTGACTGTTTCTACTTCAAATATAAGACGATCCTGAAAATTTTGTGATGATCCCATGTAAAATGTGTATTCTAGAGCAGTAAGAGTGTAAATTATAGGGATATTTGTATGGAGGCTATATCTAAATCTGAACCGATTTCCTCCAAATTCAATACCGATGGTCCTTGGGCCAGAAAATAACTTCTGCAAAATTTCACGACAATCGGACAACAATTTCGACCTGTAGAACAAGCTTGGAGACGGATAGACGGACGGGCAGACAGACATCGTTAGATCGATTCAGCTGGTGATTCTAAGCCGATCCGTATACTTAAAGGTGGGTCTATTATTTCTTGGTGTTACAAACATTTGGCGGAAAACTAACTTATAATACCCTAGTAGTAGTGTATACAAATGTTCTCCAGTCAGAATTAATTTACTCCCTTTAAATAGAAAAAAATTCAGTTTGAGTAAATTTTCTCTACACAATAGAATAACATATTTTACTTTATGGTGTTTTTGTTGAGTGTAGCATGCATCGTCGTTTGGTTAGCATCTGTAATGGTTACAATGCATCACGTTGCACAATGTCAGTATGAAGAACGTATGATAAATGTACGAGATTTTCACACATTAGCGAACTGCCGGATGGCACTGCCTCAACACGTTTGTTGTCATTTTGAATTTCAATCAACTTCGGAGGCGCCTTTTTCATCCGTCTCCATTTACAATGTGTCAGAAAATATGTTGTTGCGGCCATTGCATTTCGGCTGGGTCAGGAATGAAAACATTTTTTACATAACCCAACTAATTCATGTGAGATTTTCACGCAGATTAGAAATTGCAATAATAGATTTTCCATCGATCGAGAAAATCATTATTCATAGTCGCGAGGGAAAAATGTGGATATGAACGACATGTGGTTTTAAAAGGACGCAGCTATGTGCCACACAATGAATATTCTGCATGAATGACTTGAGGTTATGGTTAGCTCTCGCGAAGGTAATGTGAATTAGCCTCTAAAAACGTGTGTCTTGAACCCGCTCGAAATTTTCTTCTGGCGGTTTTTGAAGTCGCTGATGTATGTCAAGAAGTCACAATCAAACGAACCCCTCAAAGGATTCTGCAGGATCCATGCGACAGAGGCATTGCATCCCTTGGATCATAGTCATTATTCGAAGCTGCGGTGAATACTCAAATATTGCATATATAATGTCGTGTACTTTTCAAACAAAAATTGCAATAAACATGTTATTCAGTTTCAACCACCAGATAAAATCAGGAAATCGAGTGGTTCCCCAACATGTAATTCAGTTGGAAAATATCTTTAAAATCAAACAGATATTAAACAAGTAAGGAAAGGATAAAGTCGGGCGGGGCCGACTATATAATACCCTACACCACTCCCTGCGTATGTACCTCGCTTTGATTACTAAACCCAGGTATTTCATGGGTGCAATTTTATGTAGTTCATATAAATTATATAAATTATATTCATATAATTTATATGCTATAAATTCATCTTTAGTCAAACTTAACGAATATGGTAAATAATATGGTAATTGATCCAATTGTCCGACAGACAAATACAAATTATACAGTAGTTAACCAAAGTCATACCAAAGTATGGACATATGGGCATCACCCAAACAATTCTCATTGCAATTCAATTCGGTAAAAAATGAAATCGGGAAGGATTTTTGCATCCTGTAAATGTATGTGTTTGACACAAAATGTTAAATCGGAAAGGACATTTGTTGGGGGTATATTGAAACCTGGAACGATGTGACCCGCTTTCACCATGTCTGTTTATTGATGAAA